>JARFJB010002276.1:2705000-2717500 GCA_036346205.1 Vesta saturnalis
TAATAAGGCCAACAGTATTTTTCAAGTACGTAGTTTTAAATTTTTTTACATAACTTTTAATTTTAGTTTTTGAAGAAAATAAACGGTTACACAAATTAAAATAAAAGATATATTAAAATGAAAAACAACTCTAAATTATTTTTTTAACTTAAGCTACATGTCTTGATTAGGTACATTTAGGACAAACAAATGTGGCTTTATCGCTTAGTAAGTCCTACACATACCTGGTGAACATAGGAGCCGCATAAATTACATCTTCGCATGTCAGCTACTCTGTCTTCAGCACAAGCAAAACAGTACCAGGATTCTTTCTTGTTAATTTTGTTCTTTCCTTTTTCTATTTTGTCTTGATTTTCTTTTTGTTTCACGACTTGTTTCCCTTTTTCTTTATTACTTTGCGAGTTATTTTATTTATTTTCTATAACGGTGCTCGTTTGTATTTCTGAAAACAATCTTTTTGTTACTTCTTGGGCTCTGGATTTGATTGCTGGTCGATGTTTTCTGACTGTTTTCTTTAGTTCTGGAGTAATAAAAAAACCACTTTCGGTGAAGCTTTTATTTAGATTATCTGTTTCTTGTAGTGGCTCTTTATTTTTACTTTGCTGCTCGCTATTTAGGTTGTATATATTTCTATCATCTTCCTCTATTTCCTCAAGTTCATCTTCAACTTCATCACTTGATTCATCAGATGTGTAAGAACCACTGGAGTTACTGTCACTGTCACTTTATGGAAATGTAATTGTAAAAACTTTATTTGGGGTTTGCGCTTTCTTCTTAGCGTTTACACCGCTTGCTCCAGGTTGTGGATCAGTACCAGCTTTTGATTTATCGGCACTATTATTTAATTGCTGAGTACTATTTTCGCAGACATTGCCCAAAACTTGATCATCGAAAGGACGATGTGTAAGAACGCTGGGAGCAAATGCTGTCTCTGGAATGGCTGATGGATCAAACGGCCAAATTCCCGTTGCTGTAAATCCAGATAAGATATTTTTGCTTGACATGGATTTAAACCAAACTGGAGTAAATATTTCTTCAAACCTGGCCCTTGTAATAGTACGTTTGTTTGCATGATTTACGCAAAAAATTAGAACCTCTCCATCCCAGTATGTCTCAAAACTTCGAAATACAGCTTTGTCTAACGGTTGTAACTCATGTGTAGTGCTGGGTTACGGACAATTGGTCCCCGGACAATTTGTCTCCGGACAATTGGTATCGGACAATTCGTACCGGCGACAATTCGTGCCCGGACAATTCGTCCCCAAGTAAGATTTTGCGAATTGTCGAAAATTACGACAGAAACGACGTAATAAATTACTTAAAAAATATTGCATACAATTTTCAGTTTTAATGTATATCTAAGATCTTATTAAATAAACTGTTTTTGAAAATATAAAACCACATTATATATATATATATATATATATATATATATATATATATATATGTAAGTGAAAGAGGATAATTATACTTAGTAATTACGGAAACGCCGTGTCATTATATATGTATTATTAATGTTGTCTTATCTCTTAATAACATGGGTAATTAGGGTTACACTATTTATGCTAATGATTTGGTTATTTTCTGTAATTGTTGTAATTACACCCATTAACTTGATAAATCGTCAAATATTTGGAGTAGGTGTAATCTTCCTTGGTTTTTCTTACTTGGGGACGAATTGTCCGGGGACGAAATGTAGCCGGTACGAATTGTCCGGGGACGAATTGTCCGATACCAATTGTCCGGAGACAAATTGTCCGAGGACCAATTGTCCGTCCCCCGTAGTGTTACTAGGTAAACAGAACAGGGTTATCTGATGTTTTTCTGCAGCATCTACAATGCGGATATCAAGGTGAGAAGATGCTCCATCGAAGATTAATAGAACAGGTCCAGGATGTTTAAACTTGGCAAAATGATCAAGCCATTGTATAAATGCATATGTAGTCATGCTTCCTTTTTTAGTCATTAAAATTTTGGACTCCGCTGGCATTGTGATATACCACTCGGGCTTAATCCGTACACCCTTGAAGATGATAACTGGAGGAATGCTTTGTTCTATTGCGTTAACGCAAGCTACAATGGAAACATTTTCTTCATGCTCGGGAGCAACAAGGTGTACTCTTTTCACTCCCTTTTGTACCAACACAGTTTGCTGATGGTGAAGAGTCAATTGGCATCCCTTCTCATCCATATTGTAAATTTGGACGGGTTTACCGTTAAATTGTTTCTCTAATAATATCCTTCTGGGTTTGTTAAAGTAATCGTCTACAATTTCATGGTTTATTTTTTGTGCTCTAGCAAGATTGAGTTTTTGAGCACGACGTCTTGCCACTTCTGGATGCCTGGAATAAAAACATTTTAACCATTTTTTTCCGGCTGTTTCTTTGACAAGTGAAAAAACTACGTTTTACTCCTGTTTCTCGTACAAAGGCGTATACAATTTTTCTTAAAATTTTCGGTGTTAACGGCATTCCTATCTCGCACAAGCGTCCTATTCTCCTAACTAATTCTGCTTCTTGAACTTCAGACAAAATTGGATGGCGACCAAGCTTCTTTTTTAAACTTCCACTATTTATGTGGTTTCGTAAAGTTCGCCTAGGGATATTAAAAGTAATAGCTGCTCTATTAGTAGCCATACCGCCTCTCACGGCGTTTATTGCAGCTACTAAATCTTCCTCTGCCCATTGAGCTCTTTTTTTGGGAGGCATTTTTCTGGAAGTAAAAGAAATTTTGGCTAAAAACGTAAATTTTTTCTAAAACTAAGTGGTTCCTAATAAGGCCAATCGAGTGGTCATAGTGCAGAAACATTTGCTATTTCATGTGATCTCACACAAATGATTTCTGAACCCACAAGAATCCCTGATAACCCTAACCATACTCCACATCTTCTAGACCTCTTTCTTACATCAAACCCTCTTGTTTATAAAACTTCCGTTCTTTCGCCTTTAGGTCTTTCCGACCATTGTCTAATAAAAATCATTTCTACTGTACCTAATTCCACTGTTGTTCGCAAAACCGATAGAACCTTGTGGTGTTTTAAGTCAGCTCGATGGAGTGATTTACGGGATTTCTTTGCAACCTTTCCATCGCGTGAATATTGTTTTAAGTCGTCCTCTTCTTCGGACATCGCTCTTTCAGTATCTAAAGTCATCCTCATGGGAATGGAGTTATACATTCCGAAAAAACAGTACCGTGTAGGTCATTCACGTTCCCAACCCTGGTTCAATAAGGCTTGTTCTGATGCAATATCTTTAAAAAATAAATGTTACACTAAATGGAAATCTAATAAATCGGTTGACAGTCATGTAGAATACGTTGGTGCTAGAAATATCTGCAAAAGTGTCATCACTAAAACTAAAAAGTTGTTCGAACAACGAAAATGCAATGAACTAGCTACATCTCCTTTAGGCAGTCGTAAATTTTGGTCTTTAGCAAAAGCCATTAGTAAAAACTTTCGAACATATTCATTTCCCCCCCTGACATCTATTGACGGATCGGTAGTTACTGATTCTGTAGACAAAGCCAACGTTTTTGTGGATTTGTTTGCATCAAACTCGTGTCTCAATGATTCTGGAAAAGATGTGCCCCTAGTCAACTCTACTTCATACGTTATGAAACCAATTCATTTTCGGTACAAGTTTTTGGAATCGATCATCAGTAGGCTTGATCTCAATAAGGCGACTGGCCCAGACGGTATCCCAGCTATTGTCTTAAAGAAATGTTCCCCCGAACTAGTACCAGTCCTATCCAAGCTCTATACGATCTCTATATCTTCTGGGGAATTCCCTTCATCATGGCAGTTAGCAAATGTTCAACCTATTCCCAAAAAAGGTGATAAGACCGATCCCTTAAATTACAGACCAATTGCCATCACTTCCATTTTGTCTAAAATCATGGAAAAAGCCATCAATCAGCAACTACTCACGTTCCTTGAAACTAACTAACTCCTTAGTGACCACCAATATGGGTTTAGGCAAAGTCGTTCAACAGGCGATCTTCTTTCATATGTGACCCAAGTTTGGAACAATACAGTAGAGCAGTCCGGTGAAACAGTTGTAGTCGCTTTAGATATCTCAAAGGCATTTGACCAAGTTTGGCATAAGTGTTTACTTGCCAAACTCACCTCGTTTGGGTTAAATGATACGCTCATCAACTGGGTTTCTAGTTTCCTTGATAAAAGACGAATACGTGTCGTAGTTGATGGCTTTTTTTCAAAATAAGTTAGCATTAACGCGGGCGTACCACAGGGATTCGTTATAGCGCCTACACTTTTTCTGCTGTACATAAACGACCTTATTTCTTCAACAACTAACCCCATCCATTGCTTTGCTGACGATAGCACTCTTCACTGTAGTTCATCTCAGTCTACTCATAGTGATAATCCACCTTCTATGTCAAATCAAGAAATTAAAACTGAAATGGCAAATTCAATCAACAAAGACATTCAACGTATTCTCGAATGGGGAAGCAATAATCTAGTTAAATTTAATGGTAACAAAAGTCAGTGTTGCCTTATGTTCGCCAAAAAAGATCGACCATTTCCTGTTGTAAGTATGAATGGCTCAGTTCTTAAGTTTTCAGACTCTATTACTCTGTTTGGTATGACTGTATCTTCAAATCTCTCATGGGTTGACCATCTTCTGTCAGCTACCAAAATAGCTGCTCGTAAAATAGGCTTTTTGTACAGATCTAAGCAGTACTTTACCTCTCGACAACTCCTTCTGCTGTATAAGGCACAAATTCGGCCTCATCTGGAATATAATTCTCACCTTTGGGTTAGTGCTCCCCAATACGCTCTCGATATCGTTGATCGTATTCAAAAGAGAGTGATTAGGCTTATAAATGGCCCGTCCTTAACTTCTCACATACAGTCCCTTGAGCATAGAAGGATGGTTTCAGTTCTTTCTTTGTATTATCGTTATTACAACGGCTATTGTGCTGGTGAATTACATTCTTTGATACCATCTCCGGTTATCTTTGCAAGAAACACTCGGTTCGCTCATTCACATCATCAGTATGCAGTACAAATCTCCAGTTGTCGTACCAAACGGGCGCAATCCACATTTTTCTACACTGCTTCTAAACTCTGGAATGATCTCCCTAGTTCCTGTTTTCCTCTCACTTATGATATGAGAAAATTTAAGGTAGCTGTTCATAGGCATCTATTGGCAATTAATTATTCCTCTATCCATCCTGCAAATAATGAAGTTAATATAAATGGTATTAGTAGACAAATAATTTAGCAAGCTTACATACACACAACACACACACACACACACACACACAAACACACACGACCCTCCCCCCCACACACACTTATACACACACACACACACACACACACACACACACACACACACACACGGGCACACACGGATACTGATACAAAAATAAACACAACTCACAAATAAAATACACGGGCGTGCGCATTTTTTTTTTGTAAACACAATATGATAAAGAACAAATTCCAACTAACGTTTTATTTCGGTTTTTAACGTACGTCTATTAATGTTAATTCGGAAAATATGAGAAGTAGAAGAAAACTGCTATTAGATATATAATATTTAACAGTCTGCGTCTTAAATTACTTTTTTACAAATGGATGTGCGTAAATGTAGAATTTTTTCAGTTGAGAGTATTATATAAAAAACGTTTACATTACAATTACAGTTATCGTCCTCAGTAAATGGTAATATATCTTTAAGAATTAGTTGAGATGTTAAAACAAATCTATGAAATATAAAAAAATATGATAACGCAAATATGAGCACTATAATAATTTAACGTACCTACCATACATAAATTATTTTCAGCGAAAGAATGAATTCTATGAACAGCTAGATGGTGTACCAGTGTGTAGCCCTCTTAGTCCTGTTGTAGCTAATTTTTACATATACAAATTTAAAACATAACTTTACAAAATGTACGTAAAAAACCTTTAATTTGGTATAGATATGCAGACGTGAGACGACCCATTTGTTATTTGGAAACATGGACAAAAAGCACTACACGAACTTTTAGATTTTATGAATGGTATTCATCGCAGCATGAAGAAGAAAACCAATGGAAGTTTACCATTTCTAAACATACTAACATCTAAAACTAATAATGCACTGTCTTTTAAGGTTTATCGAAAGCCGACACATACCGATAGATACCGTCATAAATTATCAATCCACCATCTACGTCAAAAAATTGGTGTAATTAAACCTTTAGTGGACCGGGCTATCAGAATTTGTGATTATGAATTTTTGAAAAATGCATTTAAATATTTAACAAAATCACTAAAAGTTTATGGATATTCTCTTGAAGAAATTAATAATGTTATTATACCTGCTAGACATAACCATAAAGGGAAACTAATGTTGGTACTGATTTTCTTCCTATAACTGATATAGAATTTAAAAAAATCCTGATTAATTGTGGCATTCGTACTGTTTTTAAACCTACAAGTAAGATTAAAAAGATTTAAAATCATCTAAAAATAATTCAAACTCATTGTCATGCTTTAAAGTGTATAACTCATCTTGTTCTTGTGAAAAACTATACCTTCTTGGAACAACATAAAGTAGCTTTGGTACTAGACCTAGAAAGCATAGGAGATTTTGTAGATTGGGCCAACAAGAGAAATCTGCGGTAGCTGATCACGTTTTAAACAATTTAAATTTTCTACTTCTGTATCAGCACTTTGCTTGTTTGTATCATGGTGGTTCTTGTGACGTTGATTGCCAACTATCACGCCATCTCTGCTGGTCTTTTTACTACTTTTACTACTCTTCCATCTGGCATTCCGTCTATGTGCTCATTCCATAGTCTTCTTCTTTTTCTCATCTATCTTGCTATGTATTCCACTCCACATTGCTACCTGATATCGTTGTTTCTGTCTAATAGGGTGTTCCCTGTTATTATTCTCAAGCTTCTCATTTCTGTTGTCCTTGTTAATCTTTGTGTTCTTATTGTATCCGATCTAGTCTCGGCTGCACATGTAATTATTGGTCTTATGCATGCTTTATAAATTTTGGGTCTAGGACAACTCGCTGCCGCCATCTCGCCGCGGCCAACTAGTCGCCGCCAGCTCGCCGCGACCAACTCGCCGTCGCGGCTACCTTTTTGCCAGTAAAAATAGTTTTTTACTATTATATATTTTACTATTACTAGCAAATATAATATTATATTATAGTACACTAATATTATACTTAGTAATATTATTGTAGTGTTATTAGATTCGAAAGGATTTATTGGTTTTTTAAACTACGACATTTTAAGGTTGTAATCGTAGAATGTTGTAAACTATGTGAATATTATGCACCTCTACAGCTTGTGCAAAAAAGTAGCTAAATAGAAATTTAGAATAAGAGAAAATAATTCGGAAATATAAGGAAACAGACCAAAGAATAAAAAGACTAGTTTTAAATTATGAAAACGTAAAAATGGGACGAATTTTTAAGAGGAATTGCTCATAATTTAAACTAATCAACTTTTTATTTTAATTAATTTAAAATTGTTATATTGACATTAAAATAAGTTTTTATTTTACAAAACTTGTGTTTTATTTGTACAATACTGTTGATTGTTTTAAAACAAAAAGAACTGGTTGGTGGCGAGATGACCCGCGGCGAGATGGCCCACGGCGAGCTGGGCCGGCGGCGAGGTCGCTGCGGCGAGTTGGCCGCGGCGAGTTGGCCGCGGGGAGTTGCCTATTCCCATAAATTTTGTTTTTGCGTTCCACAGATATATTTTCGTTTTTGCATTTCGTGTTATTAAGGCATCCCGCTCTTCTTGAGGCTTTACTTGTTTGGTTCTGTACGTCCGACGTTAAATCTCCGTACCTGCATATTTTTACTCCTAGGTAATTGAAGCTCATAGATTGTTCTATTGGTTGGTCTTTTACTACTAGTTTGTATCGTAGTGACTCTTTTGAGATTGTCATGCATTTTGCTTTGGTAGTCGAGATGATCACGTTAAAGTGCTCTGCTTTCTGATTAAATCCTTTGTAAGTCATCTTCTGATTCGGTAATTATTACCGAGTCATCTCCATAACATATTATATTCATGCGGGTGTTTCCTAGGCGATATCCTATATTTGCTCCCGTAATTGCTTGTATTATTTTATTCATAATAGTTAAATAGTAGAGGGCTAAGTCTGTCTCCTTGTCTTATTCCGGTGTGCTTTTATTTATTTTGTGAGTCTATTTTTTATTTTTAACTGGTTTGTTGTTGGTAAGTTCTTCGATTATCTTTACGTAGTTAGGGGCTACGTTTTTTTTTCGAATTATTTTTAAAACGTCGTGCGGCTGTACTCGGTCGAATGCCTTCGCCAAATCTATGAAGCATATATACACTGGTGTGATATTCTAAAGCCTTTTCTGCTATCTGGCGAATTATAAATACGGCATCCAGTGTGGATAGATTTTTTCGGAAGCCCCGTTGTTCCTCCTCTGGCTGATTTGTTTCACTTATTTTTTCAGCTAGTATTTTTGTAAATAGTTTTCCTGTTGTGTCGAGTACCGTTATTCCTCTGTAGCTAGCTGGATCTTTTTTACTTCTCTTTTTAAATATTGGGATAGTTATCCTTTTTTCATAGTCAGCCGGGGTGCTGTGTGCTTTTAGTATTTTGTTGAATAACTTCGTTAGTTCTTGGGCTAGTGCTTTATCACCGTATTTAATTAATTCATTTACTATGTTATCTTCCATGGATTTTTTCTGTTTTTTAATTTCTTCATGGACTTTTCGACGTCTTCTATTTGCAGTTTGGTTTCTATTATTTGTTGCATTATTGGATCATTCTCTTCATTTGGTTGGTGTATTTGTTCATAGAGTGTTTCAAAATATTTGATCCATTGTTCTTCGTTTTGTATTGTTTCGTTTACTTCCCTTTTTGAAGCTCTCAATATTTTCCATACCTTTTTCTGCATTCCGTACATGTCATTTTTCATTTCTGTGCTGAACTTTCCCCATTATTCTTTTTTGATATCTCTAACTCGGTTGGTTACCTGGGTCCTGATTGTATTACAATTTGTGTGTGTTCTGGTGTTGGGTGTGATTTTTACTGTAGGTATGCTTGATCCTTTTTTGCTGTGATTTGTATTATTTCTGGGGTGAACCATGGTCTTGATTTTAGCTTTGCGTTTGTGTTAACCGTATGCGATACAATTGCCTCTTCTGCTGCGTTGTATATATTTGTTTTTATTTTTGTCCAGCTTTCTTCAATGTTGTTTTCATCTGTAATTTCGTTGTTATCTATGTGCTGTTGGATTCTTCTTTTGTATAGATCTTTTGTATTGTCATGCATAAATGCCTCTATGTTGTACTTTTTAATTTTTATTGGGTCCTGTTTTTTTTGTGGTAATATGTTCATTTTTAGCTTGCGAGAATAAGGTTGTGGTCATTTTGAATGGTTGCGGATGTGAGATTTCTAACGTTCAAGATTTGGTTGGGAGTTATTCCTCTGTTAGTTATAATGTGATCTATAATTGATTTTGTGTCTCTGTTTCCTACGAAAGCAATTTTATGTTGTTCTTTATGTGGAAAAAATGTGTTATTAATCCTTAATTCATTATTTGTTCGTAAGTCGATTAGTATTCCTTCCCGTTTGTGTATTGGTGGTTCGTTGTAACGTTGCTTTATTCCTTCGATTGTGTTGTTGCCGATTTTTGCGTTGAAATCCCATTAGGATTACTTTATCTTTCGTATCTATTCGGTCTTCAGATCTGTGAGCCTGATAGATTTTTCACCCCCGGCAGGTAGCTGGCCTTTCCGGGGAACCCTCCTCCTTTATCCGAGCTTGGGACCACCCATTAACTACCCAGGAGGAGTTTAATTTAAATCATGATATTTAATTTGAAAGTATGGAAATATTGTCAAGATAAACTGATTATGTTGGTTTTGAAGCTAATGGTAGATATAAACGTCCGAATAACTTCAATAGGCAAGAAGAAAAGTTTAAAAAAGGGGTCAATTATGCGTCTTAAATTTAGCTTTTGGTATGTTTAGGTTTTCTTGCCGCATTTTTCCTAGACCTTGAAGTAAATGCCTTACCAATTAAATATATTAAGTTTTCACAGCACCACAATAATTTAACATACGTAGTTAAAATTGAAAATCGTATTAAACGTACTTCATTGCGTTTTCACTGTACAATAACAATTACAATTATTAAATAAAAACTATTTCTTTGTTAGTTGTTAGCTTCTACTTGTGAATGCTTTTATGCATTTCAAATTAAAGTTTTTCACAGCTTTATACTTACATTACAATTGGATTAAATTTTGTTAAATTTACTCTTTGATTATAACATTTTTTACTGTTAGGTCAGTTGGAGGGTGTTCTGACTTGTCTTCAAGGCAGTAAGATATTATTTAATTTATTAAGGATCTAGTTATTTTTTACGAAAATTAGATTCCATAGTTGGATTTTATACTGTAAAGATTTAGCGTCCTTAACCACATTTTCCCGTTGTTATTAATTATTTGCTAATTGTCCTGCTTTAACTAATTATTAGTATTCACAGATTTTATCAAATAATGAATTTATATCCCTTCCGACGTAAATTTCAAAAACATCGAAAGTTTTCCTACGTCAGAGTTCCCTACGAACTTTCCGCCAATCCTGACCTGAAGACCCCCCCACAGAAGCCCTCTCCGCCTTCCGCGGATTCTCTATAACACCGCGAGACGCGCTACCGGATGACAACCCTCGTGCGCCGCCCGTTCCGAAGACTACTACTTGATCTAGCCGACGACCTATCTACTTGCGGATACGTTCGTGTACGCACCGACCTGTTGAACTTTGTACGTGAAGAACCGTTTGTCGTAGTTATCCTGCACCACTGTATTAAACGCGATACTGCCACCTGAACATCATCTACGTACGGGGCCTAGACGTGCTGAACTCTGAGGCTGAACGCATGTAAGTCAATATACACAACCTTACACATACGCCGATTGAACGATGTTACGCCGGGCTGAAAGCCCATCGTCATCTTTCTTTTATGCCCCTGAATAGAAGGGTACTTGCCTAAATTCTATCAACCATCGGAATATCCTTATCAGAGCGTAACGGGTTAGCCCCAGATTCTTGTAAAGGATATTCCACCTACACATAGCACACAGACTCACAAATACGCTTACCCTAGGCCAGGCAAGTAAAGTGCAGGAGTTAGCAGATTGACCGCAACTCAACACCCGTAGGTAGATCCCAATTGATAACCTACCTCATTAAAAAAAACTCCGCAAATCGTGTAAACACGAAAGTAATGCGTGTTAATTAGAACACGTAAACAACCGCGTTATAACTACTCGCCCATCGGGAGAGATCCAAAAATAACATTAGTTTATTGCATTTTAAACAATTAGGATAATTGATTAAGTCCGTTACCGTAGTTATAAATATCGTGCTGTTTAAATTATACGCGAAATAGATGTGATATAGTAAAATCGTTTTCCTTTAACAAAACGTAATTCTCCAATTTGGTTAATATATAAATTCTGTATTGAATATAATGTCTTCAAATTAATAGAGATAATTGTAGTAAAGCTTAAGGTCCCTAATTAATAACCTCGGGTATACAATTAAATGAGAATACGTGATCCCGAAACATATTCATTTAGTCGCGAGTAATACATTTCATTATAAAATTCAAGTATAAAAGCTTTTATTTTGTCAAAGCAACCTAAAACACGTATTTATTGTTTATATACGAACATGCCTCTTTAAGATATCGCAGGTATAAAGAGTGAACGACCCGCATTATCTCCCGACGGTATTATAACATTCCCTGCTTCTGAAAGAACAGGGCCGGCTTCAGAAATAATAATTTATTCCTAAACAGGCCGTAGAGTAGGTCATTTACAAATATAACCACTACTAGTAACGATATTTTCACAGAAAATCCAGCGGGCAAAATAAGAAAAGGACTACGACCATTCCAAGTACCAGGATGAGGACTGTAAAAGTGTAGAATCAATATTTTTATTTATTTTAATTTCATGTACATACGTACTTTTTAAGTTGAGATAATTATTATTGTAAAAAAATAGGCAAATATACATTTAAACCATTATAAGTCTCTGTTTCAGTGTGGGAAAAGTTAACAGAGTGAGCAAACTGATATCATATAAGCGAACCACCCCTTCTTGCAAGCGCAAGAACCTATTGAGCTAGTTCCGAGGCAAAGCAAAGTAATCTCCTTTCTTCCAGAGAAAGGGGTTACAATACGTTTACAAAACTGTTATATTAATACCAAGTTGATTGAAATTTGGTAAAGTTAATGTTTTAATTTTTCGATGTAAAAATTAACTACAAGCAGACTAGGAGGGCTACGCATTACTACAGCATCTAATTATTCACAGATACTTTCACTGTTATATGTTATAAATTTGTTTTAAGGTCTCAAGTGATTCTTAAAGATATTACCATTTGCTGAGGACGCTAACTGTAATTGTTATCGAAACGTTTAAATTTATGTAAAAGATAAATAAAGAATATACACGATGTAATTA
>JARFJB010002276.1:2722500-2790000 GCA_036346205.1 Vesta saturnalis
CCTGTGATCCCACACAAATTATTTCCGAACCAACCGGAATTCCTAACAACCCTAACCATACTCCTCATCTCCTGGACCTATAACCTTACCACTAACCCACTTGTCTGTAAAACAAGAGCCCTTTCCCCACTTGGCCAATCTGGCCACTGCTTAATCGAAATAACTGTCTCTGTATCCAATGCCACTGTTACTCAAAAAACAGATAGAACTATGTGGTGTTTAAATCAGCAAACTGGAGTAAACTGCGAGATTTTTGTGCAACCTTGCCGTGGCGTGAGTATTGCTTTAAACGGCCCTCCTCTTCAAACATTGGCTCTTTTAATAACTGAAGTTATCTTGATGGGTATGTAGTTATACATTCCCAAAAAACATAATCGTGTAGGTCATGTTTGTTCCCAACTCTGGTTTAATAGGACTTTCACTGATGTATGATCGCAAAAGAGACTCTATATCAAATGGAAATTAAATAAATCTGTCGAAAATCACGCCGACTATATTGACGCAAGGAATAGTTGCAAAGGTATCATCACCAAGGCCAAAAAAGTGTTTGAAGAACGTAAATGCAAAGAATTAGTCTCATGTCGTTTGGATGGTCGTAAAATTCGCTCATTAGCTAAAGCAATCAGTAAAAACTTTAATACATCTTCCTTTCTCCCCATGACGTCTCGCGCCGTAGCTGCAGTAGCTGATACTGCTGAAAAAGCCAATTTCTTTGTCGATTACTTTGCATCAAATTCATGTCACAATGATTCTGGTAAAATCGTGCCTTCGTCTAAATCTACCCCATACGCTATTAAACTAATTCACTTTCGTTACAAACTCCTAGAATCAATTATCATCAATAAACTTGACTTAAATAAGGCGACTTACCCTGATGGTATTCTACCTATTGTACTTAAAAAATCCTACCCTCAGCTAGTACCTGTTTTGCCCAAACCCTTTTCGATCTCCACGTCATCTGGAAAGTTTCCCTCATCGTAGAAGTTGGCAAATGTCCAGTTTATTCCTAAAATGGGCGACAAAACCGTTCCCTCAAGCTATCCAGCAATAGCTAACACTTCCATTCTGTCGAAAATCATGGAAAAAGCTATCAACTACTAACTACTTTCGTTCCTCGAGTCTAATAAACTCCTAATCGACCACCAGTATGGGTTCAGACAGAGCAGTTCAACGGGTGATCTTCTTTCATACGTCACTCAACTTTGGAATAGCACATTAGAGAGGTCCGGTGTAACAGTCGTAGCAGCTTTAGATATTTTAAAGACTTTTGAGCAGGTTTGGCACAAGTTCCTATTTGCCAAGCTCACTTCGTTCTGCTTATTCGATACACTCATCAATTGGATATCCAGCTTTCTTGACAAAAGACGTATACACCTGTCGATGGCTTCTTTTCGAAAGAAACTACTATTAACGCGGGCGTACCCCAAGTATTAGTGATATCTCCCACACTTTTCTTGCTATACATAAATGACCTCATTACCTCAACAACTAACCCGATCCATTGCTTTGCAGACGACAGCACTCTACATTGTAGTTTTCCCATAACAATAAGTCTAGTCAGGACGTTAAGGTGTAAATGGCTGCCTCAATCAATAGTGACTTAGAACGAGTTCTTGAATAGGGAAGGAATAATCTACTCACGTTCAACGCTGACAAAACACAGTGTTGCCTTGTGTCCGCTAAGACCGATAATTTCCTGCTGTAAATATGAATGACTTAGATCTCAAGTTTTCGAACTCTATTTCCATGTTAGAGATGCCAGTATGATCGAACCTTTCATGGGTTGCCCACCTTTTATCAGTCAACAAAACAGATGTCCGTGAACTGGGATTTTTATACAGATCTAAAAACAGTACTTCACATCGCAACAACTTCTTTTACCGTATAATGCTCATATTCGACCTCATTTGGAATACAATTCCCACCTTTGGGTCAGTGCTCCTCAATACGTCCTTGAGAAGGTAAAGCGCATCCAAAAAAGGCGTAAATGACCCGTCTCGGACTTCTGATCTACAGTCTCTTGAGCATAGAAGAATAGTTTCGGTTCTTTCCTTGATCTATCGCTATCAGCATGCAAGTGTCCCTCCAAAATACACTTCTTAATACCTTCGCAGGCCATTTTCGCTAGGAACACTCGGTTTGCCCATTCACACCATAATTACGCACTCAACATTCTATCTTGTCACACTAAACGGGCGCAATCTACATTTTTCCACACAGTGTTCCTGACTGCTTTAGTACGTTAGGCAAATCTTAGCCTATTCGGGAATAATGTAAGTAAAAAAAATTAACCTCTTACGCTGTGTCTAGAGGCAGGCGATAGCTAGATGTGTATCAGTAGAGTAGACATGATGGAATTAACATTTGCAGTAAATAATCGTGAGCGTAGTTAGGAAGTAATTATTTAGTTTCAGTGACAATCGTAAAATTTATTCTACGACGGGATCATACAACGATAGACAGGGTAGAGAACAGAAAATATGCATGAAACGTCCAGGAAAGCCCTGAGGAAATTGAAGATATGATATTGATGTACATTTAAAGAAAATGTAATAAATTATCTACTAACTATGTTGAAAACAGATGTTCTAAGGAAAAAGATTGCTTCCGAGACAAGCTCGTTGAAAAACGAATAAATAGTAGTCATTTTTTTAATTGTTGTGCAATTAATACTAAACGTAAAAAGTTCAAGCACGTGTTTTTCAAACACGTTTGATAATCAAAATGTGAAGCTCTACTTATTACCGCTAGATGGAGTAGCAGTAAAATTTAAAGTGGAGAATATATGATTATAAATCATTGGGTTAGTTTTAATTTAGAAATAAAAAAATAAAGGTATACAACGGTGAGTTAAATAATTACTTATCCCCACAAAATAGAATATTCTGAATCAGTTAGAGAATACCTAACTAACTAAATATGAATTATATATAATGGTCAATGGCGTAATATAAATGCTTTGCTTAGTTTATAGTTACTTTGTATATTTACCTAAACTTGAGAATTATATTATGACTACGTAGTAAATTACGGTAAATTAAATGGTCCTAGTTATAGGCCAGCTAGACATATGTATACAGAACAACGTTAGAATTTTCACTATTCTCGTTTTCAGTTTTGACGTAGACCACCTAATACGACCTTTTAATTTTGCAAGAAGTCTACTTATTTTCTTTTTTTTTACAAATGAATGATTTTAAACTGATTAGGTAAGATTAGGTAAGAGGCAAGACATACTTTACACATATTCATATTAGTCAGAAATCATGAATGTTTGAAAGATGTTCTGTCAATATCTTATGAAATCTTTGCCAATGTATCATGATACAGTCACAAGAAAGTCATGTGCTGGCCATACCAATTTCTTTTATGGTTAGGCAACTCATGCTACTTTCATGATCATTCCATTGTTCTCCTGAGATTTCTGACACATTTGTGCACAACCGCATGTACAAATTTTAAAAAACAATGTAGTCCACACAATAACTATAATTTTAATAGTACAATTTAAATTTCATTTTGCAAAATCATATTTTTCAATTTTAATCTATAAATTTTTCCGGAAGGTGTTAATGGAAATTTGTCGACAAACCTCACGCCAGCTCTTAAACGTAACCGATCTTCCACTCTATCTTCAACATACTTTTCAAGATCTTGAGCAGTAACATTGTTTACATTTGAATTCGGTATCACAACACCCATTGCATGATGGTTATCCAAATAATGAGGTATTCCAATAACAGCAGATCTAAAAACGGCTGGATGCGAATGAAGAATACCTTCAATAACCGCGGGTATTACAGGCCAATCCCTGTATCTAAAAGTTTCTTTTAAACGATCAATCACGTAAAAGCACAAATCTTCATCGTAGTAACCATAATCACCAGTTTTTAACCAACCGTCATCGTCCCAAATTTCACTTGAATCTTTATTGTAATATCCGCTTAACTGCATATCAGTTTTTAAACGTATCTCTCCTTTTTGATTTGGACCAAGAAGTTCTTCTGTTTCAGGGTCTACAACCTATAAAATGATTTAGTTAGGTTCACTTATTTATTTGTAGTACCTTATAACAAATTCCACGTTTAGGAAACCCGCACGAACCGTGTTTCTTCGCCAACATTTCGCGATGTCTTGGTCGCGATAAATCGAAAAGTGTGCAATTTGGGAAAACCTCAGATTGTCCGTAATTTTGTCGGACATAAGCGTTTGGGAATGTTGTTCTAATTTTTATCATCTGCTCTTCTGTTATGGGAGTACCAGCTACTGTCATCAACTTAAGACTGCTCACATCAAGCTCTTTCGGTTTTTCCGTTTGGCAAAGTATCAACAAACGGGTGATGTCTAAAAATACGAACGTCACCTCATGTTTGAATATTTTCCATGGATCGCTTAGATCAAAATCGGAGTAAATCAGTCTGGCAGCGCCATTTCGGATTGAGTTGTTTAAATAGATAAGGAAAACATTCCAATAAGGCGAATCTGTCGAATACGCTAAAGCATCTTGATCTTCCAATTTGCTAAAAAACATACCGATTTTTCTAATTTTGGTGTATTTGAATATATTTACGCTCCGCTTGCTCCTGATTTTAGGATTGAGTAGTGAGTATGGCAAATTCCTTTTGGTAGACCAGTAGTACCACTACTAAAAAGAATTACAGCCACATCGTTAATTTTTGGTACTTCAATTGGTCTAAACACCAATTCGTTTGGTTTTGGTTGTAAGAATGCACTAAACGGTATGTGCTTGTCTGTTGGGCCAAAAACCGCAATTTTAGCGTCAGCGCCAACTTCTGCAATAACCTTTTCAATTAGTGTGACTGATTCGACTCCAGTAAATACTAATTTGGGCATTATTTGTGTGAAAAGGTAGATTGCGTCTGTTAATGATAAACTTGGATCAAGTGCTGCGATTTTTGCACCAATAAACATGGAAGAAATGTGTGGAATGCAACTGTTTAAATGATTATAAGTGCAAACTGAAACGATATCTCCATATTTTATATCCAATTCTATCATTGCAATTGAAGAACGTATGCATCTTTGCAAAAGTGCACCAAACGTATCCCTTTCACCAGTTGATCCATCTATCTGTAATTTATCTAAAGAAATTGCAAATATTCGTGTATTTTCATACAATACCTGAGCTAAACGATCCCGATTGCTGAACATGGATTCAAAATAAACGTATCCAATTCCGCGTGAATCCGGCACCTCTTCAATTTGAGGTGTGTATATAATTTTATTATCATACCAGAATTCATCTAAGAAAGGTAATGTTAGTTATTTAAAAAATAATGGTAAATGTAGTTTGATCACCTGCCATTGCAACGTTAGATTGAGTGTAACTACTTATCAATTGCATGTATAATAAGTGAAAATGTGTACTTGAAGGTTTTCTGTTTGATAAGTGACGTAATTATCATGTTCTACACCACTACACATTACTTTTATGGAGTAAAGATTACAAGCATGTTTTATTGTTATCATTTAATAATAATTAAACAAAGTACTTTAAACTTAAAAGTACAGTTTGCTAATTGTAATAGTAACGATTCGATTAACATGAATATTGTTTTAATTGATCAAGTAAATACAGGGTGCCCCAAATAAAAGTGATAGATTGTAAATGTAAATGCAAAGCTTATTAGTAGAGATGGGGTTTTCACTAATTGAATTTGTTTACCCAATAATTTTTTTAAAGTTTGTTTAAATTTTATCCCATCAATACAGGGTGTTTTACTAATGTTGGTCAAATTAAAACGAAAAAATATTTATTATTTTAAATGGAACGCCCTGTATATTTCGATGGCATCCAAAAGAGGGATTCATCTTCACAGTTGGTTCTATAAAGAAAAGAGATCCATAGATCTTTGTCTGGAACAACGCACACCAAACGTTAACATATGGACTATCGCGTTCAAATTCATTAATAGTGGGTTTTTCAGAGCCCTGTATTCCACAATTATGTTTGTTACACATTGCGCTAATGTGAAACGTTGCTTCATCAGATATAGTTAACAACATATTAGGCTCATTCATTCATTGATAGTCTAAATATAATAGATTATGAATTTAAAAAAATGCGGACTATCAAGGAGTTTCGGAGAAATTTGAGATTAAAATTTGAATTTTTTAGCGAAGACGCAAACCAATTTTTGCGTACTAAATAGATGTTAACGCGCACACCTAGAGAAAAGTTGTGTGCGTTAACGAAAACAATCTTGCAAAAAAAGATAAGACTAATATAAATGCTGTGCATTAATGAATAAAGCAGAAAAAGACCATTTTTTTTTATCATTGTGGACCTGAACAGGCCAATAAATGCCTATGAACAGCTAGCTACCTTAAATTTTCTCATATCATAAGTGAGAGGAAAGCAGGAACTAGGGAGATCATTCCAGAGTTTAGAAGCCGTGTAGAAAAATGTGGATTGCGCCCGTTTGGTACTACAATTGGAGATCTGTACTGCATACTGAGCGAACTGAGTGTTTCTCGTAAAGATAGCCCGATGGTGTCAAAGAATATAATTCAGCAGCACAATAGCCGTTGTAATAACGATAATACAAAGAAAGAACTGAAACCATCCTTCTATGCGCAAGGGACTGTATGTGAGAAGTTAAGGACGGGTCATTTATATGCCTAATCGCTCTCTTTTGAATACGATCAACGATATCGAGAGCGTATTGGGGAGCACTAACCCAGAGGTAAGAATTATATTCCAGATGAGGCCGAATTTGGGCCTTATACAGGAGAAGGAGTTGTTGAGAGGTAAAGTACTGCTTAGATCTGTACAAAAAGCCTGTTTTACGAGCAGCTGTTTTGGTAGCTGACAGAACATGGTCAACCCATGAGAGATTTGAAGATACAGTCATACCCAACAGAGTAATAGAGTCTGAAAACTTAAGAACTGAGCCATTCATACTTACAGCAGGAAATGATCGATCTTTTTTGGCGGGCACAAGGCAACACTGAATTTTGTTAGCATTAAATTTAACTAGATTATTGCTTCCCCATTCGAGAATACGTTGAATGTCTTTGTTGATTGAATTTCCATTTCAGCTTTAACTTCTTGATTTGACATAGAAGGTAGATTATCACTATGAGTAGACTGAGATGAACTACAGTGAAGAGTGCTATCGTCAGCAAAGCAATGGATGGGGCTAGTTGTTGAAGAAATAAGGTCATTTATGTATAGCAGAAAAGTGTAGGCGCTATAACGGATCCCTGTGGTACGTCCGTGTTAATGCTAACTTCTTTTGAAAAAAGCCATCAACTACGACACGTATTCGTCTTTTATCAAGGAAACTAGAAACCCAGTTAATGAGCGTATCATTTAACCCAAGTTTGGCAAGTAAACACTTATGCCAGACTTGGTCAAATGCTTTTGAGATCTAAAGCGATTACAACTGTTTCATCGGACTGCTCTACTTGGGTTCCAAACTTGGGTTACATATGAAAGAAGATTACCTGTTGAACGACTTTGTCTAAACACATATTGGTGGTCACTAAGAAGTTTATTAGTTTCAAGGAACGTGAGCAGTTGCTGATTGATGGCTATTTCCATGATTTTAGACAAAATAGAAGCGATGGCAATTGGTCGGTAGTTTGAGGGATCGGTCTTATCGCCTTTTTTGGGAATCAGTTGAAAATTTGCTAACTTCCATGATGAAGGGAATTCGCCAGAAGACATAGAGATGGTATAGAGCTTAGATAGGACTGGTACTAGTTCGGGGGAGCATTTCTTTAAGACCATAGCTGAGATACCGTCTGGGCCAGTCGCCTTATTGAGATCAAACCTACTGATGATCGATTCCAAGAGCTTGTACCGAAAATGAATTGGTTTCATAGCGTATGAAGAAGAGTTGACTAGGGGCACATGTTTTCCAGAATCATTGAGACACGAGTTTGATGCTAACAAATCCACAAAAACATTGGCTTTGTCTACAGAATCAGCAACTACGATCCGTCAATAGATGTCAGAGAGGGGAAATGAAGATATTCCAAAGTTTTTACTAATGGCTCAATACCATCTTCACTCTAACTTTCGATATAAAGGAGGCGTATGTGCCTACATCAAGGACCGAATTGCTTGCAAGAGGGTTTCTTCCTTAGAAAATAACAATTTTGACGTGATTTGGTTTAAACATTCTGGTCCTAATTTTGTGAAATTCTACTGTTGCAGTTATAGGTCTCCTAATGACAGTAACTTTCGAGACTTCTTGGATTACCTTAGTATGAAAGTTGGCTCTCCTGTCTAAGTTTCCATCTTACGATATCTCAATTGTAGGCGATTCCAATGTTCATAACTCTCATAGGCTTCAGTTTTCATCTACTACAAATCCTGCTGGTCATAGTTCAGACACATTTGCTATTTCATGTGATCTCACACAAATGATTTCTGAACCCACAAGAATCCCTGATAACCCTAACCATACTCCACATCTTCTAGATCTCTTTCTTACATCATACTCTCTTGTTTATAAAACTTCTGTTCTTTCGCCTTTAGGTCTTTCCGACCATTGTCTAATAGAAATCATTTCTACTGTACCTAATTCCACTGTTGTTCGCAAAACCTATAGAACCTTGTAGTGTTTTAAGTCAGCTCGATGGAGTGATCTACGGGATTTTTTTGCAACCTTTCCATGGCGTGAATGTTGTTTTAAGACGTCCTCTTCTTCGGACATCGCTCTTTCAGTATCTGGAGTCATCCTCATGGGAATGGAGGTATACATTCCCAAAAAACAGTATCGTATAGGTCATTCACGTTCCCAACCCTGCTTCAATGAGGTTTGTGCTGATGCAATATCTTTAAAAAATAAATATTACACTAAATGGAAATCTAATAAATCGGTCGACAGTCATGTAGAATACGTTGGTGCTAGAAATACCTGCAAAAGTGACATCACTAAAACTAAAAAGTTGTTCGAACAACGAAGATGCAGTGAACTAGCTACATCTCCTTCAGGCAGTCGTAAATTTTGGTCTTTAGCTAAAGCCATTAGTAAAAACTTTGGAACATCTTCATTTCCTCTGACATCTATTGACGGATCGTAGTTGCTGATTCTGTAGACAAAACCAATGTTTTTGTGGATTTGCTTGCATCAAACTCGTGTCCCAACGATTCTGGAAAAGATGTGCCCCTAGTCAACTCTTTCATATGCTATGAAACCAATTCATTTTCGATACAAGCTCTTGGAATCAATCATCAGTAGGCTTGATCTCAATAATGCGACTGGCCCAGACGGTATCCCAGCTATTGTCTTAAAGAACTGCTCCCCCGAACTAGTACCAGTCCTATCTAAGCTCTATACGATCTCTATGTCTTCTGGGGAATTCCCTTCGTCATGGAAGTTAGCAAATGTTCAACCTATTCCCAAAAAAAGGCGATAAGACTGATCCCTAAAACTACCGACTAATTGCCATCGCTTCCATTTTGTCTAAAATCATGGAAAAAGCCATCAATCAGCAACCGCTCACGTTCCTTGAAACTAATAAACTTCTTAGTGACCACCAATATGGGTTTAGACAAAGTCGTTCAACAGGTAATCTTCTTTCATATGTGACCCAAGTTTGAAACCCAAGTAGAGCAGCCCGGTAAAACAGTTGTAGTCGCTTTAGATCTCAAAGGCATTTGACCAAGTCTGGCATAAATGTTTACTTGCCAAACTCACCTCGTTTGGGTTAAATGATACGCTCATCAACTGGGTTTCTAGTTTCCTTGATAAAAGACGAATACGTGTCGTAGTTGATGGCTTTTTTCAAAAGAAGTTAGCATTAACGCGGGCGTACCACAGGGATCCGTTATAGCCCCTACACTTTTTCTGCTGTACATAAATGACTTTATTTCTTCAACAACTAACCCCATTCATTGCTTTGCTGGCGATAGCACTCTTCACTGTAGTTCATCTCAGTCTACTCATAGTGATAATTCACCTTCTATGTCAAATCAAGAAATTAAAGCTGAAATGGCAAGTTCAATCAACAAAGACATTCAACAACAAAACTCAGTGTTGCCTTGTGTCCGCCAAAAAAGATCGACCATTTCCTGTTGTAAGTATGAATGGTTCAGTTCTTAAGTTTTCAGACTGCTCGTAAAATAGGCTTTTTGTATAGATCTAAGCAGTACTTTACCTCTCGACAACTCCTCCTGCTGTATAAGGCCCAAATTCGGCCTCATCTGGAATATAATTCTCACCTCTGGGTTAGTGCTCCCCAATACGCTCTCGATATCGTTGATCGTGTTCAAAAGAGAGCTATTAGGTTTATAAATGACCCGTCCTTAACTTCTCACATACAGTCCCTTGCGCATAGAAGGATGGTTTCAGTTCTTTCTTTGTATTATCGTTATTACGACTATTGTGCTGCTGAATTATATTCTTTGACACCATCTCGGGCTATCTTTGCGAGAAACACTCAGTTCGCTCAGTATGCAGTACAGATCTCCAATTGTAGTACCAAAGGGGCGCAATCCACATTTTTCTACACGGCTTCTCAACTCTGGAATGATCTCCCTAGTTCCTGCTTTCCTCTCACTTATGATATGAAAAAATTTAAGGTAGCTGTTCATAGGCATATATTGACAATTCATTATCCCTCTATCTATCCTCCTAAGTGTTCCTGTGTGCTTTAGCACGATAGGCCAAATTTAGCCTGTTCAGGTCCACAGTCATTAAAAAAAAACAATACTTTATTCAAAAAAACATCTACAATAGAAATTAAGAATTAAACTTAAATATTAATGTTCAGATTGATAGTACAATTTGTATTGCCCTCAATTGTTACTGGACGATAATTGCTGTTAGAAGAAGTGGTGTTACTATGACTAGTTTTATTAGTAACTTCGTTGTTTTGTTACTGCAACACTTCAGCAAAGGTTTCTCCGTTCAGAATCATCCTTGCAATTTTATTTTTGCTTTCTAAAGAGCGTTCTATGTATTTTTCAGCCACCGACGTACTCTTCCAGCCTCCATGTCTTTTTAGTAGTGCTAAATCAGCATCAGTATTGGTCAAAAGCGTTGCAAAACTTCGTTGAAATGAATGACCAGAGTATCTGTCAGCATCTTGAAGACCCAAAAAACAGTAAAATTTGTTTTGGAATTCCTCCAACTGTGTGGACATTCTTTGGTAAACACTTTTTGATCTCAGTGACACGTATTTTCTGAATAACTGTAAATAGTTAATCCCCTCTACTTCGTTTATTATAGTGAAGG
This sequence comes from Vesta saturnalis, assembly GCA_036346205.1. Taxonomy (NCBI): domain Eukaryota; kingdom Metazoa; phylum Arthropoda; class Insecta; order Coleoptera; family Lampyridae; genus Vesta; species Vesta saturnalis. The sequence continues at coordinate 2,733,714 of JARFJB010002276.1, forward strand.
TTCTTCTTTGATTTGTCTTAGTGCAGGGAATCGTAATAACTATCTGATTTCAGTTTCTTGAATATCGTCTAGTCAAATATTATATTTTGAAATTTTTCGATTCAATGTTGTTAAATTTGACAGAATGAAATAATAGTAATTAACGTCATTAGTTCGGGAACTCATATTTAACAGTACGAATGAGACGTTTAAGGACGAGGCGATAGCCGGGTCCTGAAACTCGAAATGAGTACTGTTAAAAGAGTTCACGGACGAATGTCGTTATGCATTTTATTTCGTTCTGCCAAATTTAAAAACATTGAATTGAAAAATTTCAAAATATTGTAACAAACCCTTTAAATCTAGATGTATTTGCGAAATATGATTAACAACGGCGGTTTCTCCATTGTTTATTTGTTTTGTCGATTTCTCCGGTGCGTACGTCAAAGTGAATTCTGATGCAAATTCTTCAGAAATGTTAAGAAAATCTACAGAAGCGGTGCTAAATTAATACCTAGCAGGAGTGCGGAAAGGCATCAAACACAATTCAGCATTTTTATGAATGGAAAGTTGAAAATAATATTGAGAATATTACTGAAGAAGTTTTATGTTCGCTTATTTTTTAGATCTGGTAAGAATGCAAATGGTTATATTGGCTCTTTTAATTGTAAATTAATGTGTTTAGTCTAGTGCATCCTCTTTGTGGCCGAAATACTCCATGATTGCGAATGAAAATCTGGACATATCCCGCTTTCCTAGACTGGTAGCAATCTTGAAAAAATCAGTTGGTTATAAACCCAAACAATCTAAAACATTAACCCGAGAAGAAATCTATCGATTTCTTAAAGAAGGTTTTAATGACAAATATCTCCTGGCAAAATTTAAAATAAAACTATATAATTAACGAGTTTTTTTTTTATTTACAGGTTATAGCTATGATTGAAATAGCGGGCAGTTTAGGACGAGAAGAATTACACAGGGTGATTCATTAATAAGTGTAAATATTTTACACAGAAAATCCTAAACCTAAAATATGACGATACAGGGTGTTTTACATCAAAATTTAAAAATTATTTTGGGCCGTTACTTCAAGACTTAGATATTTTTTTATAATACTCGGTAATGGGTTTAAGCATATGAAAATACATTAAAATTTATTAAGATGTAGTATCTGTCCCCTGCCAAAGGAGTACTACATTCTACGCCACTGACGGAATCGTCATTTCAGTAGAATTTTTTGATTTTCCAATACCTTTTATGTAAATGATCTATCTATTCTTTCTTCGTATCGATTAAGGCAAGATTTTGCGGGATATTTACTGTTAAACATGAGGTTTTAAGATCGTGTGTATTCAAATCTGAAGGTATTTTTCATAGCAGGATTTTTCTTTAATGTTATAGCAATTAATACATGAATAAAACATTGTAGTTTGCTATTTAATGTTTAATGATAATAATAAATACACTTTAAATATGGATGTCCTCGAATTGATGTGCTTTAAAATGTTTATTTCAGACCATAGTCAATTACTATACCAAAACCGTTTTATGCTCTTCAAAATAGGTTACATTACATAGTTAAATTTGTTATGTTTTAAAGTGAATTTATAATTATTAAACATTAAATAGCAAACTACAATGTTTTATTCATGTAGTAATTGCTATATATATATATATATATATATATATATATATATATATATATATATATATATATATATATATATATATATATAGGGTGTTTCCTAAGTATGGTACATAACTTCAGAAGCGTATTCTGCCACTAAAATAAAAGCAATTTTGCTTATAAATTATGTCTCAAAAATGCCTTGTTACGGAAGTACAGGGTGTGAAAGTTTCATTGAAAAATTACAATTTTTTTAATATTTCCATAACCACTTGAGACACTTCAATAAAATTTTGTAGTGTTTGAGAGTTAGCAACGGTGCGTATTTTACGCTAAAACCGGCTGATTTACTATAATCAGTGGCGTGCAAGCAGGATGATCGTTGCACAATTTGAAAGAAGAAATGCGGTACACCACTGTTTCTAATCTTCCTCAATTTGTTTTGGATTGTCTGTTAGTAGTAGTGAGACACCATGCGCCATCTTGGATTTTGACGTCACTTCCGGTTTTGCACATCCACGTGGGGGACCGGTTTTTCCACCCTTATTTTTACCCGCTTACGTGTAGGACGTGTTTTTTCACCCCTTATTTTCGCACATCCATGTGTGAGATCGGATTTTCCACCCTTATTTTTTTATATACCCTCATGTGAGAGCGCATTTTCCACCCTTATTTTTACATATACCTACGTGTGAGACCGGATTTTCATCCCTAATTTTTTGCACATCCACGTGTGAGACCGGATTTTCCACCCTAATTTTTTATATACCCTCATGTGAGAGCGCATTTTCCACCCTTATTTTTACACATCCACGTGTGAGACCGTATTTTCCACCCTTAATTTTACATATACCTACGTGTGAGACCGTATTTTCAATTCTCTGCATCCCTAATTAAGATCTTTTTTGTAGCTGCTAACGTGAGAGCTGTATTTTAGGGTTAGCGTTGAGCTGAGGGCTTAGGGTGGTGGTTGAACTGGGGTATGGCTTGGCTTAGGGCGGGGGCTGGAGTTTAAGGGTGGTCCAAGGATAAGTCTTAGAGTTTGGCGTTGGTGGTGGAGCTGTGTTTAGAGTTAGGGTTATCTTGTAGATCATTTTTCTTGTTGTGTCAGCTCGGACGTTGGATCTGTAATTAGGTCTTTTCAATGATACCACAGGCCATAAAAAATGTATATTTGAGTTTACGTGCATTCACCATGCTAAGAAAAAATTTATTAAAAAATATTTCAATTAATACATTAATACGAGATTACAATAGCATACTTATTTTACCTTGAGAAACAGTATTGAGCATGTTATATATGTAATTTTAACGGAATCTATACAAACTTTTTTCAGTGTCATTATTAACAAGTATTAATGTTTACCTAATACTATAATTCTGATATGGATGGTTGTTTTAAATGTAATTTGTAATAGGAATTTTATTATAAACGAATTAGCTTTAAAATGTTTTACACTTCCTTTTTAATAACCGGATTTAACCTTCTACTTACATAAACTTCAACTTATACACGAAGTAATAATGACCTTCACGAGTTTATATAATCATTGTACTGCATTTTATTTACTTCGAGCCCGTGTAAAAGTTATCAACGTTTCATTTTAATGGAATTATCAGCTGTTCCTAATTGCAAGGTCATTAAAACACACCAGGTAGTATTTCGAAATGTTTATCTAGTGGACTTCTGTAAATGAATCATACAATTAAAAGAAGGCAACGCCCTTGATATTAACAAGATGATTAACACCTTTGATTTAAAACATAATTATGAGAATCACACCGGTCAGAATAGACTTGATAGTAATCTTTAAATACATTTTTTTTTATTGTTATATTTCAGATTTTATATGGGTATAGTTAAAATTATTTTTCCAAGGACGTTAAACGTCTGATCTAGTTTAACAATAGGTGTTTATACCGTAATGAATAATAACAAACGCTTAGCTAAAATAAAAAAAATTAAAATTATTACATTTCCTTTAAGACTCATTTTTTGCTTCGTATATACAAACTGTTATTACCTAACTTCACCTTCAGGTCATTCGGTATTAAAAGATAAACATCATACTTATTTTACCTTGAGAAACAAGTTGGAGTTGGAGTTAGCCTTTGAGCTAGTCATTGGTTTTTGAAGACGACCTTGAAGTTAGCTGTAAGTCCTTTTTGAAGTTAGCCTTGAAGCTAGTTATGAAGTTTATTTTACAACAGTATACTTATTCTACCTTGAGAAACACCTATGAGAAACAAGTTGGCCTTGAAGTTAGTTAGTCATAGGTTTTGAAGATAGCCTTGAAGTTAGCCTCGGGACCTGGAAGAATAGTATAAAAGCGTACGCTTGGTTTAGTTAATTTAGTTCTTGTTTTGAAGAGCATAGCTATGGAATCTTTCTCAGTTAATAAAATTTTGAGGTTATTCAGTGCTGGTGTGTTAACCGACGAGGGTTTGAAAAACGCATACAATATTATCACTTTTAAGATGTTGTGTGAAAATGGCACTATCGACTCGATAGATGTTTATAATGATTTTGTGGCGGCAGCACAACGAGCTGGCGGCGTGTAAGTATATATTTTGTTTTTTATTTTTAAGGTTTTATTATTATTTTTATAGTCCTGCTCAAGTAAATCTAGAGGAGGTGTTTGACGATGATGAGATTATGGAAACTTCCGCAGCAGGGAATTTGCTAACGGTATGTCTTTTCTCATTTTTTATTGTATTACTGAATGAGCACATTACAGCAGAACCAATCGGGCTCAGGTTCCCAGCAACAGGCCGGACCATCCTCAGGGTTCAATCACATTAATATAATGGGGGAATCAAACACTAAATTTATTAAAAAATTCAATACCACATGTAAAACGCTACGATTTAACTTCAATGACGAGACGTGCAAGGATAATCCTCTAACGTGGCTACAGGTAAAATATACCATTTTACTAAAAATTTATCTAATACACATTTTTTACAGAGTGCATTTGATGAATTGTATTCATATATTGTAAAGGGTGCTGCTCCTTCAGATCGTGTAGGGCTCACGCTAAGGAACCCAAATTTCCCTGATAAATCAATTGGAATTTCGTTCACAAGAGTGGACCAGCTGTCGGTGAAAGTGATAATGTCGCTGCTGGAAAAGGTAATGCAGAGTAACGCTAGTTTTTTCTCAAGTGACTTGCTGGTGTTAAACGTGGATAGAGTGTCGCTACCTGTAGGCTATGGACGCAAAAACCTGACCGGGTTAAAATTTGAAGATTTCTGTAAATCTAAAAAACAAGGTATTGTTGTTGTACCATCAACAATTAACGAAACCAACTGTTTAGCTCGCGCTCTAGTTATAGCTATTGCATTTAGAAGTAACGATACAATACGGAGCAGTCTAGCATTGGGTTACCCCTTACTTCAAGAGAGAGCTACGCAACTTTGCCAGAACAGCGGTGTAGATCTTAGTCAGGGTGGTAGTTACGAGCACATACAATCATTTCAAAATCATTTAGATTCATATACCATTGTAGTTTATAATTCGCGTATAGGTGATTCAGTTTATTTTGAGGGTCCTAGGGAACCAGCTAGAGTAGTTTTAAATTTAATATTAGAAGACGAACACTATAACGTTATTACCAGCCTCACGTCCGCATTTACTTGCGGTTATTACTGCGAGCTGTGTAGAAAACGTTGTAATAACAAAAAACATGTCATCAAAAGCCGCCATGTTCTATTGAAAACCCAAAAATTACTTGCAGTGATTGCAGGAGATTTTTTTACGGTCAGGAATGTCTTAAAAACCACCAGGATACTAAAATATGCGAAAAATTGCGTAGGTGTTTAAAATGTCTTAAAACCAGTGAAGTAAAGGGTAAACATAGATGCGGATACAGCTACTGCACCACGTGTCAGAGTCAAAAACCTATCGGTCATCTTTGCTACATGGCCGTTAACAAGGCTCTACGTGACAGTACTAATGGTAAACCATCTATGTTTATCTTTTACGATTTGGAGTGTATGCAAGAAAAAGTGTGTGAGGGAACGAATGATAGGTTTCTGCATGAGCCCAATCTATGCGTGGCCGCGAATGTTTGCTCTGTCTGTATCAAACATGCTGACAATTTAGATGAGCAGTGCTCAGTATGTAGTAAAAGAGTGTACATTTTCAGGGAAAACCCTGTTCAATCATTTCTGTCATATGTTGCCGAGCGAGCACGAAAGTTTAAGGTTACATGCATCGCACATAACATGAAGGGGTACGATGGGTGTTTTGTGCTCAGGTGCATGTTAACTAATAATAATCTATGGAGACCTAAAGTCATCTCCAACGGTTTAAAATTAATTTCTATTCAGTGTGACGATATCAGGTTCATTGACTCCCTTAATTTCATTCCGTCACCGCTCTCGGCATTTCCGAAAACCTTCAATTTCCCCGAGTCCAAAGGTTATTTCCCATACCTCTTCAACTCATCTGAGAACCAGAATTACGAGGGTCCATTGCCAGCACTGGAATATTATTGTGCGGATCAGATGTCGGCGGGTGATCGACAAAAACTCTTAGACTGGCACACGGCCCAGAGTAATTATGTTTTTAAGATGAGTGAGGAGATTGAGAGATATTGCCTGATGGATGTTAAGATCCTCGTTAAAGGTTGCATTAGCTTCTGGTCCACCTTCACGACCCAAAATAAAGTCGATCCGTTCGAGGAGGCTACCACTATTGCTAGCGCTTGCAATAAAGTGTTTCGCAGACGTTTCCTCAGAGAAAACACTATAGGACTTATACCGAAAGGTGGTTATAGACGTGCCGACAATCAATCCGAAATAGCAATACAATGGTTACGTTGGGTGGAACATTCTCAGCAGGTGAGTATACAACACGCAGGGAAAGCTCGCGAGTTTAGAACACCTGAAGGTGTTAAGGTCGACGGGTATTGTGCTGAGTCAAATACCGTTTTCGAGTTTCTTGGTTGTTACTGGCACGGTTGCGAGGAATGTTTCCCCAATCAGGCCAACATGGACCCTAAACTCGGTGTAAGTACCTCCATGCTTGCCCGGAATGAGAACACGGTGGCGCGGTCTCAATTTATACGCGATCGTGGATATAATTTAGTTGAGATGCGCGAATGCGATTTTAAAAAACAAATACTCATTAACGACGAATTAAAAGCGTTTATTCAGAGTCTAGGTCATCAAGATGATGAACCCTTGAACCCGCGCGAAGCGTTTTACGGAGGCCGCACTAACGCTAGCAAGCTTTATCATCAATGTGACGGTATTACTGAGAAAATAATGTATTACGACGTGTGCTCATTATACCCATATGTAAATAAATATTGTAAATATCCTATAGGTCATCCAAAAATTCATGTAGGTTTAGAATGTAAGAACATTTCATTAGACACGGTGGAGGGTTTAGTTAAATGCAGAGTACTACCACCCTCTAATCTCTACCACCCTGTTCTACCGTTAAAAATGCACGGCAAATTGATGTTTGTGTTGTGTAAGACGTGTGGCCTTGAGCTAAATCAAGGGGAATGTAGACATAGTGAAGCTGAACGCAGTTTCGTTGGAACATTTGTAGCTGACGAGCTGCGTAAAGCTATCTCTAAAAACTATAAAGTCCTTGATGTTTTCGAGGTTTGGGAATACGAGGTAACCACGTATGACAAGGCAACGAAACAGGGAGGTTTATTTAGTGGGTACATAGATAATTTCTTAAAACTTAAGCAGGAATGTTCAGGGTGGCCTAGTCATTGTACGTCAGAAATCGAGAAAACGCAGTACGTGACAAAGTATTATGAGAAAGAGGGTATTCAATTAGACACGGATAATATTAAGAAAAATCCCGGTTTAAGGTACCTGGCCAAACTTATGCTGAATTCTTTTTGGGGTAAGTTTGGTCAGCGCGAGAATTTAACCCAGTGCAGTATTGTATCTGAACCAAAGGACTTTTTCAAATTGTTTACCGACCCATTGGTTCAGGTACAATCCATAATACCAATAAATGATAATGTTGTAATGGTGAATTGGGATAGACCGGAGGGAGAGGGTGAGCCACAAAAAACAATTAATGTATCCATAGCCGCATACACGACAGCTCATGCACGTTTAGAGCTGTATAGTTATCTGGAGAAACTAGACCGGCGTGTTCTGTATTACGACACAGACAGTGTGATATTTGTCGCAAAACCCGACGACTGGAAACCAGCATGTGGGGATTTCCTTGGCCAAATGACCGACGAACTGGAGAAGTACGGGGGAGGGAGTTATATAGCCGAATTTGTTAGTGCAGGACCAAAAAACTATAGTTATAATGTGTTTTCAACCAGTGAACAGACAATTAAATCCGTGTGTAAAGTAAAAGGCATTACCTTAAATTATAAGAACTCCCGCGTAATAAACTTTGAAGCGATGAAAGATATGGTGCTTAGCAATAGTAAAGACTCTTTGTTTGTATACAATGACAGAAAAATTGTTAGAGATAGTAGTTATAATGTATTAAGTAGGCCAGAATCTAAACAGTATAGGATAAGTTACTCTAAGCGACGGAGAATTGAGAATTTTGATACTCTCCCCTTTGGATATAAGGAATAAAACAGATAAACAGAGAGAATTATTTTATTTATAGACTTCAATACCCTATCCTGATTCATACTACAACTCTGTTTTCGTTTTTCGTGTTTGTAAAATTCTGGTTCGCGTTTTTCGTGCTACCGATTTCTTGTGTTAGCGAAATCTTGGTTTTCGTTTTTCGTGCCGGTCATTTTCCGTGTTTCCATTTTGTGTGTCTGTGTGTTTGCATGTTTCGGGTTTTTTCGTTTGGTGTGTTTGCGTGTTTTCGTTTTTCGTTTCGTGTGTTTGCAGATTTTCGTATTTGTATGTTTGAGTGTTTTTGCGTTTGAGGGCTTGAGCTTGTGTCCGTGCTTGTGATTGAGTGAAGTGAGATAAGCGAGAGAAGTGCGAGAGAGAGAGAGAGAGAGAGAGAGAGAGAGAGAGACGCACGTCAGCTTCTATTACAGAACTATATTCGCACAATGTCTAAAGGTTACCTGCATCCTCGAGTAAATCTCTCACTGTAGATTTACGCATGGTTTCTTTACAACGGGTACCTTATTAGCTTTAATGCAAAACTCTTGGAAGTCAGACGTAGCTTGTTTTATTTGTTCTAGATATTTTATCCATTCAGCCACAATGTGTTTGTCTATTATCCTTAAACAGCTCTCGCTGATAAAAGACCTTCTTAATGGAATTATTTCTGAGAGACCTTGTGTGTAAAATTTAGCTTAAATCTGAAATAAATAGCATAGGGTAATAATTAATCCAAAATATATTTTAAATATTTTTTCGAAATATCACTTGCACGTGAATTGTATATTGAATTTTTCGTTTTACGAAATCGTACATTTTACCTTTTTTGTAAACAATTCATTACCCCTTAAAAGAAAATCAGCACGATGTAAATTAAAGCAAATGTAATATTTCAAATTTATATTGATTATACAACTCTTACTAACAACGAGAAATATAGCGGTATATTCTACCTGTTATGTCAAACAAACCTAATAAAATATTAAATCTATCGGTCGTCTATACCTATTAACAAAATACATCTTAATCAGCTGACGCTTTTTATTCTGTATGTAGATTATAATATAAATGTTGAATATACAAATATTTTTTGAAATATCATCTGTATACGAATATTACAAGGTTGACTTTAAACAACCTTGCAAAATGTAATTTAATTGTTGACCTTTCAATAGGTGATGGATCCATTAATATGAAGCGCTAATAATTTTATATGGTTACCATAGTAAATGAACGTGTGCTACCATGCAATAGTGTCATAGACTATTGAAAGGTTATTCGTTAAAGTATGCAGTGAAGGTCGTCTTAATTACCTGTAGAAGGTTATAACATACACGTGAAATTTGAAAACAATTTAAAGCTAATTCGTTTATAATAAATTTCCTATTACAAATTACATTTAAAACAACCATCCATATCAGAATTATAGTATTAGGTAAACATTAATATCTGTTAATAATGGTACTGAAAAAGTTTGTATAAATTCCGTTAAAATTACATATATAACATGCTCAATACTGTTTCTCAAGGTAAAATAAGTATGCTATTGTAATCTCGTATTAATGTATTAATTGAAATATTTTTTAATAAATTTTTTCTTAGCATGATGAATGCACGTAAACTCAAATATACATTTTTTATGGCCTGTGGTATCATTGAAAAGACCTAATTACAGATCCAACGTCCGAGCTGGCACAACAAGAAAAATGATCTACAAGATAACCCTAACTCTAAACACAGCTCCACCACCAACGCCAAACTCTAAGACTTATCCTTAGACCACCCTTAAGCTCCAGCCCCCGCCCTAAGCCAAGCCATACCCCAGTTCAACCACCACCCTAAGCCCTCAGCTCAACGCTAACCCTAAAATACAGCTCTCACGTTAGCAGCTACAAAAAAGATCTTAATTAGGGATGCAGAGAATTGAAAATACGGTCTCACACGTAGGTATATGTAAAATTAAGGGTGGAAAATACGGTCTCACACGTGGATGTGTAAAAATAAGGGTGGAAATGCGCTCTCACATGAGGGTATATAAAAAATAAGGGTGGAAAATCCGGTCTCACACGTGGATGTGCAAAAAATTAGGGATGAAAATCCGGTCTCACACGTAGGTATATGTAAAAATAAGGGTGGAAAATGCGCTCTCACATGAGGGTATATAAAAAAATAAGGGTGGAAAATCCGATCTCACACATGGATGTGCGAAAATAAGGGGTGAAAAAACACGTCCTACACGTAAGCGGGTAAAAATAAGGGTGGAAAAACCGGTCCCCCACGTGGATGTGTAAAACCGGAAGTGACGTCAAAATCCAAGATGGCGCATGGTGTCTCACTACTACTTCTGTTCCATTTGGACGAAAAAATGGCTCTTGCCTTTTTTTCTTAAGACTAGCTGTTTTCGAGTAAAAAAAATAAAAAAACATTGTAGTGCTCCGTGATGTAATAACCAGTGTTCATGAATGAGTCTCGTGGCAAACTCATAATCAACCTATAAAGAAACTAAAGTTTCTTCATTGCTTTTAATTATTTTTAAACTGTCTTAACAATGTACAACAAAAAAGTTATTAAAATTTTTTTGTCTAATACTACGACTTCAGCCTTAAAAAAAGGAATATTCGTATAAAGGTATGAATATGTATTTTATTATCCAGTTGCCTGTTTGGTAGTGAAATTGTTGACATTTTACTTGTCACCGTATTTATCTTTGTGTAAAGCATTCAAAACATAAAATGAATAACTTTACTAACTTTGAATTGGCTCAGATGCATTTTATTTATGGCTTAGCAAATGGAAATTCAGTAGAAGCTCGGCGAATTTATCATGAACGTTATCCGAATAGAGTAACGCCATGTGCTAAAACATTTAGCCAGATTGAGTGAAACCGGCAGTTATAAGCATAAGTCGGAAGTTCCTGGTAGACCTCGAATAGTAACAACGCCTATGCTAGAAGATGCTATACTACGAGAAATAGAAGAAAATCCTTCTACTAGTACCAGAAAGATAGGACAACAGCTTCAAGTAAGTCCAAAGACTGTTTGGAAGGTTTTGAAAATTTCTCTACTATTTCCGTACCATATACAACGAGTACAAGCTCTGTTGCCACGCGATTTTCAGCCAAGGCTAAATTTTAGTAGGTGGATACTCCATACAATGGCTCATAACAACATTTTTTTGAGTACAGTTTTATTTACTGATGAGGCAACGTTTTCGCGAGAAGCTATTATTAACTTTCATAATGAACATATTTGGACGGACGAAAATCCCCATGCGCTTTCAGTAAACATTTTCACTAAATGTATGGATAGGCATTATTGGTGACCATCTTATTGGACCACACTTTTTACCCACTCGACTAAATGGTAATTCGTATAGTCAGTTTTTAGCCGACGAACTAAACGTTCTATTAGAAGAGGTGCCTCTGCAGGTGAGAGCTAATTTATGGTTTATGCACAACGGTGCCCCTACTCATTCCAGCCTTGTTGCACGTCAATACCTCGACAGAACTGTTCCTAATCTCTGGATTGGTCGCGGAGGTCCTCACGCTTGGCCACCTCGCAGTCTTGATCTGAATCCTTCACCTCAAGTCACTCGTGTATAAAACACCTGTATTAGATGAAAATGATTTAAGAAATCGAATAATTCAAAGTTGTAATGCCATAAGAAATACTCCAGGAGTTTTTGAACGAGTGAGATAGTCTTTGATGAGACGATTGGAATCGTGCGTTTTATCAGAAGGCGGCCATTTTCAACATTTACTTTAATTCTGTGTCAGCGGTGATTATTTTTGTGATTGCTATTTGTAATTTAATAATAAAAAAAATAAAAATGGCGTATTCATTCATGAACATTTAATTACGATACATTACAATTGAAGATAACTTTTTTGTTGTACATTGTTAAGACAGTTTAAACATAATTAGAAGCAATGAAAAAACTTTAGTTTCTTTATAGGTTTATTATGAGTTTGCCACGAGACTCATTTATAAACACTGGTTATTACATCACGGAGCATTACAATGTTTTTTTATTTTTTTACTCGAAAACGACTAGTTTTAGGAAAAAAAGACGAGAGCCATCTTTTCGTCCAAATGGAACAGACAATCAAAAACAAAATTGAGAAAGATTAGGAACAGTGGTGTACCGCATTTTTTTCTTTCAAATTTTACAACGATTATCCTGCCTGCACGCCACTGTTTATAGTAAATCCGCCGGTTTTATCGTAAAATATGCACCGTTGCTAACTCTCAAACACTGCAAATTTTTATTGAAAAGTCTCAAGTGGTTATGAAAATATTAAAAAAATTGTAATTTTTCAATGAAACTTTCACACCCTGTACTTCCGCAACAAAGCATTTTTGAGACATGGTTTATAAGCAAAGTTGCCTTTATTTTAGTGGCAGAATACGCTTCTGAAGTTATGTACCGTACTTAGAAAATACATATATATATATATATATATATATATATATATATATATATATATATATATATATATATATATATATATATACATATATATATATATATATATATATATATATATATATATATACTGTGACCATTTAAGTCCGTACCATATGGGGATTTTGTTTAACTTTGACTTTAGCATAGATCTGATTATCGCATTCATTTTTGCATCAAATAAAACCAAAAATGAACAGTAAGTTGATTATACAACCGACGTCACCTGTCAAAAATTACATTTTTAAGAAAAAAATGGAAAAAATGCATAAATTGCCCGAATTTTGAAAAAATATATTAGAAGAAGTTGTTCATTTTGTCATTTTAAACGTTTGTGTCAAATTTCAATGGCATACTATGATTTTTTATTTTTGGCTTTTTTTTGACTTTTTACCGATTGTTTTTCATCTTGATTTTATGTAACCTACGTAAAATCCCGTATCTAATGAAAACTCAGCATATCTAATCTATTTGAGCCGAAAGCAAAATGTTTTTTGTCATCAGAAGTCATGTTTGGTGCAAAGTTCGTTTAACTTTTGTTTTTAACTGAAATATATTATTACGTAACTGCCATTACAGATTCTGATTAGAATGTAAAATGTGTTATTTATCATAAATTCATAATAAATCAAATTTCTCCTTTTGAGAAATACGTTTAGCTGAAGTATTAAAAGAAAGAGATAAAACAGCAAATTGTTAAATTTATGTCTGTAATGAAAAACATTACGTTTTTAAAAATTTTAATTCAACGCTAAGAAAACTCTTGTTTTAACATACCCCACCAAATTTGAATTGAGTTTTCTATGTAACTAGAAAAGCAAAAAATATTTTTTGCTTCCAAACAAAAGTTAAACTTTGCACCAAACATGACTCATGATGGTAGATAAATTTTTATAATTTAAAAAAAAATCTTGGAAGCCATTTTGTTTTTAACTTAAATATAATTGGCATGTTGAGTTTTCATTAGATAAAGAATTTTACGTAGGTTACATCAAATCAAAATGAATAACAATTGATAAAATGTCAAATGTCAAAGAAACTGCCAAAAATTCAAAATCATACTAGGCCGTTGAAATTCAGTACATAAGTCTAAAAGCACAAAATTAACAACTTTCTATAATATTTTTTTCCGAAATTCGGCCAATTTATGCGTTTTTTTCAATTTTTTTCTTAAAAATGTAATTTTTGACAGATGACTTCGGTTGTAAAACCAACTTACTATACTTCATTTTTGGTTTTATTTGAAGCAAAAATGGGTGCGATAATCAGATGTATGCTAAATCCGAGGTTTAAAAAAATTCCCATATGGTGCGGACTTAAATGGTCACACTGTATATATATATATATATATATATATATATATATATATATATATATATATATATATATATATATATATATATTCTATTGACAATGGTACCAAATAAGTTACTATTATTTTGGCAATTATAGTCACAATATTGTTTTAAAGTATGTTTTTTTGTATAAATGCGAACAAAAACAACAAAATTAGAATAGTGGTCTTGGGAAACAAATGAAAAACAATTGTCAATATTAGAGCATTGTTTATGACAGTTAAATTATTGTTCAGTGCTTGTATTATTACCTATCACAATGCAAGCTAATAATAATTACACAAATGATGAAAAAATGGATATGTTAAGCGTTTTTATTCGGTGCAAAAATAATGGGTTGTAGGCAAGTGCAATGTATTTAAATATGTATCCCGAGCGACGACAACCACATCCTCGAATGTTTAAAAGACTGGAAGCAAATTTACACAGAACTGGCGGTTTTAGTGCAAAACCAGTGCAGCAAAGACATCGGCGATGTGTTATGGAAAATGATGAAATCGTTATTTTGGCGTACTTTCGAACGCATCCTCGGAATTCCATACCCGAAGCAGTGGGTGATTTAGGATTTACCTACTACAAGATATTTTCAATACTTAAAAGGAACAAAATGAAGGCTTACAAAATTAAATTAGTACAAGGACTAAATGACGGAGACCAGCAACGGCGAAAAATATTTTGTGAATGGCTGATTAATCACTGTCATATAATTAATGTCATAGTTTGGAGCGATGAGTCATGCTTTACAAGAAATGGTATATCCAATAGGAAAAACGACCACTACTGGGATGACATAAATCCTAGACAATTACGATCATGCAGATATCAAAATAAATTTTCTGTTAACGTGTGGCTCAGCGTTGTGAATGATTTTGTAATGGGGCCTTATTTTTATGAAGGAACTTTTACAGGTGATAGGTACAGGAACTTTCTTATAAATGAATGTCATGACTTGCTGGATGACGTACCAGTAGCTATTCGGCGTGATATGTGGTTTCAGCAAGATGGGGCACCTTCACATAATTCAAGAGTTGTTAAAGATGTCTTACGTCAAATGTTTAGAAATAATTGGATAGCGAATGGTGGTCCAGTACCTTGGCCGGCTAGGTCGCCCGATCTTTCGATTTTGGATTTTTTCGTTTGGGGATACGTTAAACAAAAAGTTTATGTTACAGCTCCCAAAAACCTTGAGAATCTCAGAAATCGAATTACTGAAGTCTGCCGTCAAATAACTCCTTACATGTTACAAAAGGCACGCAGAAATTTACTAAGAAGAGCCCGACTATGTGTTCAAAATAATGGGGAACACTTCGAACATCTAATCTAATTCATGTTTTTGTCTTTTATTACGTGATTCTAAGTTATAATGCAGTGATGTAGTTTGTATCTGTTACAGCTTTTTATTTGTTTCCTAAGACTACTGTTCCAATTTTGTTGTTTTTGCTCGTATTTATAGGATTACAGAAAACAAACTTTAAAAATCTAACCAGCTCCAGGAGAAATAGAACAAAGATTAAATACGAAATTTGAAATACGTGTTGTTCTGGAGTTACCGTGGATATTAACATACATCCATACACCCACGCACGCACGCACGCACACACGTGCGCGCTCACACACACGCACACGCACACGCACACGCATGTAGATACAGGTTTAATTGTTTATAAAGTGTACGTATTTATTAAATATTTGGAAGATGGATTTGCGGCAAAAGCTTGCCCAAAGTGAATTAGAATATGAGGCGCAAAGAGTAATGGATAGAGAATCTGGCAGTAAAAATGGCGGCAACAGCAGTGACAATGACTCATTAGATGACTATCAACCTAGTGAAAGTCAGCACTACATTTATTCCGATGAAGAAGAACCTTAAATTTTGGAAAGAAATTTAGGACGGTGATCATAATGACGATGCGGGCAGTGAAGGTCCACAACCTAAGAAAATGAAAAAAAAACACCTACGCAGTTTATTTGGGAATTTGATGTAGAATTTGCTGCACCAAAAATATTTGAGTTAGATATCTCACACTCAGCTGTAACCGATAATTATTTGTTCAATCAAACCTCTAGTAAACTAGATTTCTTCATCCAGTTTTTCGATGAAGCCCTAATCAGCTTGATTACTAAATACACAAACATTTATGGCAAAATTAACTAACGAATTCATTTACAATTCTGAAAGATGGCTATGGAAAATAAACAAAATAACAATTGCGTGAACCCAAACTGCTCTCATGTCATAAATTAATTTTGATTTAGAAAGTAAGAAATAAACTCGGATAAAAAATAATCGTTTTTAATAAAAAAAAATGTTGCAGACACAATTTATAATAAAAAAAATTCAAAATGACAACTGAAAGCATGAAACACAAAACTGAATCTACACATGATGACCATCCGTTTCTATGCACAAATTTATTGGGTTATGTAAAAATTGCCGAATTTTTGCAAAAATTCCCCTATTGTTCCTAAATTCGTGGCAGGCATCCTTAATTCTTCTCCAAAGCTAATCGCGTGTTTCTGTTGGTTGGGAATAAACAATTGATTTTAGATATCCCCAAACACAAAAATCGCAAGGATTTAAATCTGGAGACCTTACTGGCCAAGCAACCGGACCGCCTCTTCCGACCCATCGCTAAACAATAAAAAATCTTTCACTTAAAACTTATTTGACACTTTAACCTCAACTAGTGTGTAATACTAGTTATTTATTTCACGCAATTGTTATTTTGTTTATTTTCCATAGCCATCTTTCATAATTATGAGTTCGTTAGTTAATTTTATAAAAGTATGATTAATACATGAAAAGTTCAAATCGATTTATTTCGAAAAGGTGCGTCGTAGCGATTTCAGACAAGAGTATCATTCTTTTATGAAAAAATCGAAATTTTTTAAATTTTATCTTAAACTTGCGAAATTTTGAAAACCAAAAAACTTATGAATAACAATGTCCTATTCCCCGCCCAAACGAGCCGCTTATGAGTACAACTAAAAAATCATATTCACGCCATACGATTGGACATATTCCACTAAATAAATGTACAATTCGCCTTCATTTAAAGGGAAACCAATTTGAAGATATTTGAATTAAACCGATGTTAGGGCGTCATCTTCCAAGAGCTCCAACTCTCTTAGAAAGTATTTCTGTATTAAGGTAATTTACGTTAAATCGACATAAAATCAGCTTTAGAATCTGCAGTTTTCTTTTGTGAAAAGAGTTTGTGTACACCTTGTACATATATAATATATATATATATATATATATATATATATATATATATATATATATATATATATATATATTACCGTACTTAGATGTTAACCAATTGCGAGATAGCTAGATTTAAAGCCCAAAAGCTGAGGTACTCTGACTCCCGCTCCTTGCTAGCCGCTGCACTATTTATGAGTGGGACTACTCCTGCGCCAGAAGTTTCTGTCCCCGTTTCTCCATAGACGTTTTTACGCTAGGGGATAGGCTTAGGTGTCCCCTCGCGCAATCCCTTTAGGGATTGTACGACGTTCTCAAGTCACCCCCTGCTCGAGTCGCTAAACTACAGTTCGCGGTTGCGGTATTAGGAGACGGCTAGCGCTCAGTAGTCATCAGCTAGGACATTCCGGGTTTGCACACCCGTGTACGCTCTTGACGGCGCAGGCTCTGGGCTATCGTAGTTTTCTCAGAAAGGAGGGAAATGTACTGGATAATTAATGATTAGTATAAGAAATACTTTTTCTATGATTAGAATAAGAGAAAAATTGTTGAAGAGTGCGGACAAAGGGGTAATGCATAGTTAGGAGCGAATGAAGCGAGCTCGCTTCGATTGCTTAAACCAATGTCTACAATAAACAAATACAATACCTAAATATAAGGGTTATTTAAATTAATCTAAATGTTAATTACAAATTAATCCCTAACTCTTTCTTGTGTAAAAAACCTCTAAGCACCTCATAACAACACAGTAACCTCCTTAAACTAAACTACCACCTATGTAGTGCGAATTTAGCTTCCTATGACCCCTTTAAAACAGAAAATGTCACCTCTTAGACCATCATTTTGTAAATGACAACCAAAAGAAAAGAAACATTGAATAGTACACACTGGTGGTGCGAGTGGGATGACGTTATTAAATAACATTACAGTTTTAAATTAAAAAAATTCCACAAGGTTTTTCTTATCAAAAAATTATTCCAAAGTGTTCTTAAAAGAGCATTTTTACAATTGATAAGCATAAACAAATAGTATGATTCCTTTATCACCTTTTTTAGATGTTTATCGGTGTGTTACTTTAATTTGAATACTTATTTGTAATCTGATTGACACAAAAATTATCGAGGTGGTAATCACACATAATTCGTCCGTTTTGAGCACATGACTAATCACAAAAATTATCCGGTGCAGGTACACCACAACTTTGATCACCATTTTTTACTATACCGACACCATCGGTATAAGTTAAGAGGATATGATTTCTGCCTGCACCTATATTCAAATCAATCGTTGCATTCCACACATTTTTGGCTTATTTCTCGGTGCAGTAATGGCTGTACAGTGTCGGTAACACTAATTGAAAATATTGTTAAAAGCGACGCTATTATTGTAGTGTTCGGGCCAAGTCGCAAATACATTTTTTTCAATAAGTTCATTAAATCAAAACCCGATGAGATTGTATTTCGACCAATCGAAGTGCCTGAAGTACAGGATGTGGCATTAATACTGTTTAGTAGTGGAAATACTGGATTGCGTATGACATACGTTATCAATCCAGAATATTGCAAATTTATGAATGACAAACCAAGCTCATGTGGATTTGTAAAACGTGGAATATGTTAGTTACAAAGTGAGTAAATATAGTATTATATTTAATTTTGACCGTCGCATTTAGGTAGTTGGTCTAGATATTGATGAAATTCTTATATTTAATCAAAAAAACTGAAATTCGCTTCAAAACCTGATATTCAATTGAAAGCACATGGCTTCAGGAGATATATGGGATAAGGATGGTTGGTTAATACGAGGAACATGATTGCTGTTACGTAATCGATCGTATAAAAGAAGTGTTTTGTTAACATGATGGGCTAATAATACCAGAAATTCTGGAAGGTATTCTTGTACCACATCCGCAAAGTTTTGAGATAGCAGTAGTTAGAGTGCCGAATTATGTGGGCGATATGAAAATGTAAACTTTCACCATTAACACTCATAATAAAATACTTATCTAAACGTTTCGATAACACAGTTATCTTCGTCAGTAGTAATATTTGTTAAAAATTGTTCGAGATGTTGTAAACAATTTTGTCAAAGTTGAAAAATTAAAACATAAACATCAGCCTGCTATTAATATAACAGTTTGAGAAACGTATAAAGCCAACTATAATATTAAACTTTAGTAAAGAATAACTTTTGAAGATATAATTTCCAACATCGAAAACTCCATTAAATTATTACCTTTTGATGCTGCTAATGAAGTTAGATATAACACCGTTAACATATTACGTAAAACAACACCTCCTAAGAGCAACTTATCCTTGCATCAACGACATGGTTTACTTGATCTTAAACGCAATGAAAGTATAATAATGTTAAAATCAGATAAAGGTAATGCAACTGTTATATTAAATATGAACGATTATAACACTAAGATAGAACAATTGTTGGGACCAGAAACTAATCGTGAAATACCAAAAGATTCAACAAAAAAGTTTCTTTTAAAAACTAAAGAGCTGATTAAATTATCATCTATTCCTGAAGAAATAAAAAAGAAACTAACTCTGAAGCTATTTCACCACAACTATATGGTTTACCAAAAATT
Organism: Vesta saturnalis; assembly: GCA_036346205.1. Taxonomy (NCBI): domain Eukaryota; kingdom Metazoa; phylum Arthropoda; class Insecta; order Coleoptera; family Lampyridae; genus Vesta; species Vesta saturnalis. Next base: position 2,753,513 of record JARFJB010002276.1, read on the forward strand.
CATAAACCTAATATTCCTTTAAGGCCTATTGTTAATGCAATTGGTTCTCCTACATATAGCCTTGCAAAACATCTTACATTATTATTACAACCTCATATAGGAAAAATACTCCATTACATTAAAAATTCTGCCGATTTTGTTGAAAAAATGCATAGTTTCAAAATTGAAGAGGGTGATATAATGGTAGGCATTGATGTTGTTTCACTTTTTACAAAAGTACATCTAAAAGAAACTATTGAATACATGGATCATCTTTTAATTTTTTTTTTATTTTCATTTTTTTTGTTTTTTTTTAGGTTAGTATGCTAATGCTTTTGGTTAGTATGCTTATATGCTTATTCGTAGACTGTTCAGGATTCCTCCTCTTCAACCCTAGTCATTCCATTATTGTTGGTGTTGCGATGCTTTTTGTAATTGTGTGGTTTACAATCATGAGTTTATTATTTTTGGTGTAAACAAAAGAGAAAGATAATTTGTTGAGGGTTTGTTATTTGGTGTAAAAAAAGGTTAAAGGTCTGATTTATTACTGTTGTGAATATTTAGATTTAGGTGTGCGTGTGGTTGTGTGGTGAGGGGTGTAAGGGTGTTGACGATTCGTTAGCCGGTATCCTTGCGTGGTCGTTATCCAGTAGACGGTGGGATGCGGAGTGCATATGGGATGTTATCGAGGGTCTCTTCTATCTCCTCTGGGATGTCGTCTAATAATTGGGTTAAGATCGCGGGGGGGGGGTGTTTAAATTTAAGTTTGGGTTTTTCCGTGGGAATTTGGGAGGTTGGTAGGTGTAGGAAGTTGTGATGATTTCTTTGGTAGGGATGGTATCGCTGAAAATCCTTTTGTGTGCAAAGTTTTTCTGAAGTGTTTGGATTTTGTTTGTGATTGGTGGCATGTTTGCGTGTTGTGTTGTGAGATTGCTGGGGTACCTGAATGGTAGCCCGTGTATACGTCTAAATATCCGGCGTTCACAGGATGCTATAGAGGAAAGGTGGTTAGGGTTAATGTTTGTGTATATTGGTGCTCGGAAATCCATAACAGGGCGGATGTAAGTTTTGTATGTGTGTTGGAGTGTTTTGGGGTGACAATCTCTGATTCGACCCCGGAGGGCGCGCAGTAGGTTTGCACGGTTTCTAATTCTGTTAAGTGTTTTCTTAACATCGGGGAACAAATTAAGTGTTCTGGTGAATAGGATACCTAGGTATGTGATTTGGTCTTGAAGGGGTATTCTCTCTTGGTTAATGGTGAGGGAGACATTTCTGGAGGATGGGTTGGGAATTTGTCTTCGACGTAGTTAGGGTGGCGGAAAAGGATTGCTTGGGTTTTGGAGGGGTTAATGGAGACTCTCCACCGGTTGGCCCAGTTGGAAAAATTCCGAAGGGTTTTGGATATGCGGTTGGAGGCCGTTTCGCTGTTCCGATTGACCGACCAGAAGGCGGTGTCATCTGCAAACTGCGCAACGACTACTCCGGGTTGGGTAACTTGAGGGATATCTGAAGCAAATGTGGTGTAAAGGATGGGAGCTAAAGCAGAACCTTGCGGAACGCCTGCAGTGGGTTGAAAAGGGTCTGAGAGGTTTTTCCCTACTTTCACCTTGACCGATCGATTGGTCAGGTACGAAAGGAGAAGTTTGGAGAAGGGGTCGGGAATGTTAAGGTTACGGATTTTTTGTAGGAGACCGGCGTGCCGGACCCTGTCAAATACTTGCTTAATATCCAAGAACACAGCCAGATTACATTGCTTGTGGTTGAGTCTCTGGTGGTCTCGGTAAGCAGTTTCAACAAGGGATCGTGACACGTCCGGTTTGGGCGGAAGCCGAATTGGCTGTTAGGAAGGAGGTCATTAAACTCTAGGTGTTCCCTGGGCCGCCTGACTAGAATTTTCTCCAAGCATTTTCCGAAGTACAGGAGGGATATGGGTCTGTAGGAATTAGGTGAGGTTAAGTCTGCGTGAGGTTTTGGTATCATGACGGTGGAGGCCGATTTCCAATCCGTCGGGAAGTAAGAGAGGGTTAGACACTTATTGTATATGTTTGAGAGTAGTTGGAGGCATGGGCCGGGTAGGTGGCGTAGGATTTTTCTATCGAGGCCGTCGCGGCCTGGGCTGAGTTTTTTCCTTTTTTAAAATAGGCATTGACCTGGTCGGGCGTAATTGGGGCATAGAAAGAATTCTCGTTATCGAGTGGGGGTTTGGGAAGGTTAAGGTTTCGGAATTCCTCGAGAAATTCCTTGAAAACAGGATCGAATTGGGGATCGTTGGGGGATTGGAATATGGATTGGAGGTGGTGACCAAAAAAATCGGCCTTTCCTTGGTCGGAGGAGATTAGGTTGCCCTGAAGGTCGGTTAGATGGGATTTTGGGTTAACTTTTCTTCTGGCCAGTCTGTCAAACCGTTGCCAAAAGCGTTTACCGTCTCGGTAACCCAACTGGGAGATGGCTTTAGCCCAGGAGTCTTCTGTGTGTTTATTGGCTTCTCGCCTGATTAAGGCGTTAAGGCGATTGTATTTCGTCTTGAGAGCCGGATCCCTGGATCTCAAGAATTGACGATAGATTCGTCTCTTCTCTTTGATCCAGTTCACTATGTGTCGTGGGAGCGGTTTTTTGGAAATGTCGATGTTTTTAAGCGGGACTGAGGTGTCGACCGCTTCCGTAATTACGGAAGTTAGGTCGCTATTTTTTATAAAGGACATAACCATTCTTTTTCAGCACTGTCTTACCACTACATATTTTCAGTGGAATAGTAAATTTTATGAACAGATTGAAGGTGTAGCAATGGGTAGTTCCATTAGTTTTGTTATAGCTAATTTTTATATGGAAAAATTTGAAACATTAGCGTTACAAAATACACCTAAAAAACCTTCAGTTTGGTATAGATATGTAGATGACACATTTGTTATTTGGAGACATGGAGAAGAAGCACTGCATGAGTTTTAGGTTTTTATAAATGGTATACATCCTAGTATTCAGTTTACCATGGAAAAATAAACTAATGGAAGTTTACAATTTCTTGACATATTAATACCTAAAAATAATAATTCACTATCTTTTAAGGTTTACACACTGATAGATACCTTCATAAATTATCCAACCACCATCCAAGTCAAAAAATTAGTGTAATTAAATCTTTAGTAGATCGAGCAAAACGATTTTGTGACCCTGAATTTTTGAAGGATGAATATAAATATTTAAGAAAATCGTTACAAGATAATGGATATTCACTTACAGATATTAATAATGTTAGTACACCTTCTAGGCGTAACCTTAAAAAAAAACCAGTTCCTAATGTTGGTACTGCTTTTCTTCCTTTTATAGCTAATGTTACAAATAGAATTGAAAAAATCCTAATTAAATATAGCATTAAGACTATTTTTAAACCTACAAGAAAAATTAAAGAACATTTAAGATCACCTAGAGATGTGTCAAACACTTTATCATCTTCCGGAGTGTATAAGTTATCTTGTTCATGTGGAAAAGTATACATCGGAACCACAAAACGTAACTTTGATACAAGACGCAAAGAACATATGAGATTTTGTATATTAGGTCAACCAGAGAGGTCTGCTGTAGCTGACCATGCCCTGAATAATCTAAATCATGACATTCAATTTGACAATATGGAAATATTGTCAAGACAAACCCATTATTATGTTCGTTTGCAACGTGAAGCTATTGAAATATATAAACACCCGAATAATTTTAATAGACAAGAAGAAAATCTCCGTTTAAATAGGTTTTGGCATCTTATAATTAAAAAAGAGCATAATGATACGCCTTGATTTTAATTTGTTTTCAAGTTTTGGTATGTCTAGGTTTTTTGCTGTGTTTTTCCTAGACCTTGAAGCAAATGCTTTACCAATTATATGTTAAATTACCACAGGACTATAATTTAACATAAGTAGTTGAAATTAAATTGAAATTAAAAATTACAAAGAACGTTCTGCATTGTTAATAACACTTCCAATTATTGATAAAGATATCTCTTTGTTAGATTTAACTGGGTTATTTTATTTGATATAATGTTTGGATTTGTGAATGCTTTTATCATTTTCAAATTGAAGTTTTTAACAACTTTACACTTACATCATAACTCGATTAAATTTTGTTAAACGTGTTTTTTGGCTGACAAATTTCATTGTTAGCTTTCGGCGTAAAGAGTGTTCACCATTAAAAAGCTCCAAAAAAGATCAGTATTTTATTACGTGGGATGTAATTATACATTCGGCGTTGTTGTGCTTATGCGGGGTAATGATGAACTTTCAGAAGAAGGCATTATGAACTGTGCTAATGAGAGGGTTCCAGATAAATTTAGATTGAGAGCGGGTGTACTTTTTGTATAAAGTTTTCCTTTTACACGTTCTGCTAAAATAAATACAATTAGAAATATTAATTTTGGAAAATAAAATATAATATATTTTATTATAAGTTTTGTTATGAACGAATAAGCTCAAAGGTAAATATGTAATTAAAAATTATTATTAATTTTATTAAATACATAAATAAAAAGTTTACCTCGAGTAGGTACTCTAGCAAAGTACAGGTCGTAGGTTCAAATCCTACTCAAGGTAAACTTTTTATTTATGTATTTAATAAAATTAATAATAATTTTTAAAATATAATATATTTTAAATCGTCTTCTACCACCTGACCCCATTGTTTTTTGTCCCCCCGTTCTATTTAATTTCATCAAAAACTACAACATTGACCGCGGGGCAATAAAATTGTAGTTTACGTCACTGGATTAACAAAAATTATAGAAATCTTGTGATCGTTAACAAAATCATAATGGAAACATTGTGATCATTTGTAGTATTTGAGTTTAATTTAGTTTTGCTACTTAACCGTACCTTTGAAATTGATGAAATTAGTATTATATTTGAGTTTTAGATGTACTTAAAGTACTGTACTGTAACGTAGAATATGTAGGTTAAGGATCAAAGGTAAATATAAATTTGTTTTAAAGTGCATTCGTTTCTACTATACTTGTAAAATTGTAAGTTATTATAGCTTTTCAGTGAGATCATATAGTGGTACATTAAAATTATACCTAAAAGGGTTAAAATGTGAGGATAACAATAGAATGATGTAGTTTTAACTTGAAACTGGGTAAGACCAGTAAAATTTTATCACAATAATTCGTTAAGAATGTTGTGGATGGCAAACATTCACTTGCCGTTAAACTCACACTTCGCTTCCTACGAAGAGGGGTTAAATTTTTGTATTGGATAACTGTACGTTTAAAAATGATAGATGGTAATAGGTATATTTAAGCCAGATTTTATAATTTAGGAGCTAGTAAGGTACGTTTGGAAAGTGAATATGCATTTTTGCGCAAAATAATTAAGTATCATACGATTCTTATCAACAAGTGAAGTATAAAATTTTCGGATGAATACATTTTTCAATTGCGTGTTACACGTAGAATGACAGTGATCAATTGTAATATAAATTAAACAGTATGACAGCTAGTGTCAAACAATAAAATAAAATAAATCTTGAAGAAGGTAGTAAAGAAAGACTACTGAAACGTAGGTAATAGAATATTTGCTTATTACACGAGTTCGTACCCAGAAATGTCTTTTTACTCTAATATACAGGGTGTCCCAAAGTTGCTGAGACACAGAGCTATCACGTGCAGTAGAGCCCAAAACAAGTCGATTTGACCTAATTTATTTATACACCAAAATGTATCGTTTGCTCGTGAGAAGAGTTCAAAGTTTACATAGAAAAACACATTTTTGTACGCTGTTCAGAAATGAGTGAAACAGATTGAATGAAATTTGACAAAAGTGTATTTTAGAGGATTACTCTCCTTTTGGTAATCAAAGAAACTCAAAAGAAATTGTAGAAGGGAACTTTGTCAGGGGTAGTAATACTATTCTCAATTTTTTTTAGCGACAAGACTGATTAATTATGTTTATTTTGTTGATATGCCTAGTAAAAGTTGAATAAAATTGTATTACAAAATTTAGTTGGCAGTGGAAACGAAGGCAAAACGTTTTTTTTAATAATAAATGTTCCTTCTTAGGACATCGTCGTTTTCTCGTAGCGCGTTTACGGCATTTTGGATTTTGTTCCACAGCTTTGCGGAAGTATTAATTTGAACATCGTACACTTTTGTTTATAACGCTCTCCAGATAAATAAGTCAGACGGATTTAAATCTGGAGACCGCGGAGGCCATTGAATAGGTGCTTCTTATCCCCTACCAATCCATCTATCAGTAAATTGTTCGTTCAGATATTCTCTTACCGCACGTGCACAATGAGGTGGTGCACCGTCTTGCATGAAGAACATGTTTCTATTAGGATTAAGGGGCAAGTCGTCTAATAAATCTGGCAAAATTTCTTGACGGAAGCGAAGGTAGCTGGCACCATTTAGACGATCTGGCAATCGGATCGGCCCAATCAAAAAATTGCCGATAAATCCAATCAAAATATTAATTTTAAATTCCCGTTGATAGTGTCTAGCTTTAATAGCATGTGGGTTTTCATCAGCATACATATGCCCATTATGCAGGTTTCTCATGTCACGATGTGTAAAATAGTACTCATCAGTAAACAAGATGTTAGTGTGAAATGTGCTGTCAAGTATTCTGCGCTCCCGAACAATTTCGGAAAAATATAAACGTGATGCGTGGTCAACCACTGGCTGTATGTGAAATGGGTGAATTAATTATTGTCTGCAGATCCGAGTTACAGTTTTTTGGAATTCCTGTTTGTCGTTGCCCAGATCTGGTACGGGTCTCAGGATTGTCATCGATTATTTCAAGAACAGCTTATTCCGCATTAGGTTTTCGGACTCGGGGTCCTTCAGCATTAATTCTGACTGGTTCCAACTTCCCTGTTTCTCGAAGACGTCTTTCGATTCGGACAAAATTTTATGATTCGGAATTTTCCGGTTCGGATAACTCCCTTGATATACGTGGGCACTTTTGCGACAGTTACCTTGATAGAATCCAAGAACTCAGATCATGTCGGTCTGCTCATTAAAAGAGAAATCCATATTTAATAGCAGTTAAAGTAACAACAACGATTAAATAATATGTAATGGTACTCGCGATAATAACAGAATTGAAGAAATTATTGCAACATTTACAGTCAATAACAAACTGGAATGATTATGAATTTGTTTCCTGTCAAAATCACGATTTGTGTTGTTTTTGTTTCCACTGCCAGCTAAATTTTGTATTACAATTTTATTAAACTTGTGCTAGGAATATCAGTTAGCAGTATTCAAGAAAACATTTTTTTCCTAACAAAATGATGATGATAAACAGTCTTCTCGCTAAAAAAATTGAGAACCGTATTCCACCCCTAAGACAGTTCTGAAAAAATATCAGGGTGTGAGGATGGTTTTAACCATTCTACAATTTGTTTTGGGTTTCTTTGATTACCGAAAGAAGAGTAATTCTCTAAAATGTACTTTTGTCAAATATCATTCAATTTGTTTCACACATTTCTGAACAGCGTACAAAATGTGTTTTTATTATGTAAACTTTGAACTCTTCTCACGAGCAAACGGTACATTTTGGTATGTAAATAAATTGGATCCAATCGACTTATTTTGACCTCTACTACGCGTGGTAGCTCTGTCTCAGCAATTTTGGGACACCCTGTATATATATATATATATATATATATATATATATATATATATATATATATATATATATAGAGAGAGAGAGAGAGAGAGAGAGAGAGACATACACCCACAATCGCTAAGAAAACTGTAAAAAAATTCTAGCCAAGCTAGACAGAAATTTCAGGGAGACAAACGTATCTTTTAAAATACTATATACTGACACAGAATAAAACCTCCATAAAGAGTACATCTCTATATGAAGTGACTGGAATGTCTTCAAAGGAACTGCGAAAGCTGACTAAATTGCTATAAAAGGTAGATAGGGTTTGAAAGATTAACGCAATCCCCAGAAAAAGCTGAATGCGTTTATAAAGTCTCTAAAGTGACGAGTCCTATAGAGACTCAACGACCTCTGGAGAGTTTTTCCAGTACCGTCTTCCCTTTGCGAAGCTTTCCTAGACTATTTGTAAAACCTGACTTTCCTAGGCTATTTATGAAAACGTTATTACGCTGAAACCTTCGTATAACATCTTTACAATTTTATGGAGACCTTATATATGTATTATGTGTATACCACTGCTTATTAGGAATCCTTACTAAGCTTTTCTGAGCATTTTTTCTAGTGCTACCTAGAGCTTTCTTTAAGCATTCTTTGCTTTTGGAAGCATATTGTGTAAATTCTTTAATAATTCATTGATTTCCTCCAAGTCTTGATAGATTATTTTTAAACTCAAGGTATTTTAAGAGTTTATTGTACAATCTTATAGTACAATCTGTCATGTACACAATCCATTGAGTAAGGGAAAAATTTAAAGTTCGTAACCTATACTGAGTTTGAACTTCTTAAATTTTAGGTAAAGGACTTCACAAGCAATATTTAGAGTTGTGTACAGCTGCTACATCACATGAACAAACGATGCAGGAATGGAAGGAAATATTCATTTATAATTATTTAAAGCACTCTTCAATAGTTGGTTGAAAGATTTTCACCCACTATAGCAGTTTGTAGGTTTAGTGCGTCTATAGAAAGCAATAAACACGTAATTACTGTTATAGTTAATTGCTTTGATTTCTAGGAATCAAACGAGTTCTAAATTTTCTTCTAGACCAGTTGATAGGTGGTAGGCATGTATACTCCATGCCAGCCGGGGAGGTACCACCACCCTTACCATGGGCTCCTTAATATTGGGCCTCCGATTTTCTGAGCTCGGTAAGGGATGCCGGTTACCTTTTCCTTCATCCTTAATCTATTCCCATCCTTATTCTTCCTTCTCGCCCTCACTGTCTTATCGGATTAAAAGTCTCAAATTAAAAAATGAGATGGCTGTGGTTTCTAGGGTAATAAATTCCGGACGTAAAATCCTGCCCCATTCGGATGTCCGGGAGGGCAGGGCCCAAGCGATCACGGTCATCGAAAGTAGCAACTTTCTGATTCACTACTGCGACATCCGCGGTATCAGGTGTAATCTTAATGCTGTTCACCAACATCTTGAACAATTACAACCTGATATTTTGTTTCTATCTGAAACACAAGTCTCCTCTGAAAGCTCCGTGTCACCCGACTTGAAATTTCCTCAATACCACCTTCACTCTAACTTTCGATATAAAGGAGGCGTATGTGCCTACATCAAAGACAGAATTGCTTGCTTGCAAAAAAAAAAGTACGAACTCCTTTATTTGTCAATTGCTAGACTACGCTTCAAATGAAATGCACCACTTAGAAATAATAATGCTTTATTAACATGTATAAGATGAGGAAATTTTGAAGGCAAAATATTAACAGTTAACAAGAAAACGTTAATAGTGTGTAGCATCGCCACGCACAGCAATGCAGGCGTTCATTCTCCGAAGCATGCTTTCTATGAGATGGTCCACATCCTCCTGAGGCATTTTATCCCAGGCTACCTGGAGATGGTGTCGTAATTCATCCAAGTTGTTTGGGGGCCTTGGTAGTTGCCTTAGTCTTCGATCTATCATGTCCCATACATGTTCAATACGAGAAAGATCTGGCGATCGCGCAGGCCACGGTAATACTGGTAGCTGCACTTGATCCAGAAACCTTCTTGTAACATGTGCGGTATGTGGTCTAGCATTATCTTGTTGAAAAATACCATTTGGCAACGTCTACATTAACGGTACTGAGCACTTAATGTGCCTAGAATGAACATAAGAGATCTTCCACCAACACGTATGGCGCCCCAAACCATGACTCCAGGTGTTAATCCTGTGTGTCGTCTTTCAACAAACTCTAAATTTCGACGTTCTCGTCGAAACCTTCTGACGACCATTGTTTCGCCACAAACAAAAACACGATTCGTCGCTGAAGACGATGTTATTCAATTGAAGGCCCCAGTCCCGCCGCTCTTGACACCATGGCAATCTAGCAGTCTTGTGCTCTTGAGTTAACTGGGGTCGTCGGTACGGACGATACGAATGTAAGCCAAAAGACTTAATTCTCCTGTAGGTTGTTGACATTGATAGGTGACGACCAATAGCTCCTGTCCAGTTCACCGTAACAGACCTTGTGGACTGAAACCGATCTCTTGTGGCCATCCGCCTAAGAAGTCGTTCTTCACGATCATTGGTGCTGCGTGGTGGTCTTCTACTGGGACGAAGTCGTTGAATACCTTCTTCAAAAAGACCAAATGCGGGCTATCGTGGTGTGGTCTCAATTAAGTCTTCTGCCGATTTCTCGAAATGACAAACCTGCTTCTTTCATGCCGATAATTCTACCCCTGTCAAAATCTGAATCTTGAGCAAAGTTTCGTCGTTGCCTTACTGGGGGGTTTTTTTTAGAATGAATGTACCAGTTAAACAACAAAAAATTGACACTAAGCGACTAGATTTCTTAAAATGTATGAATATAAATTGTTGTGGTGCAAAGTACATAATGACTTGTTCTTTTTCATTGTACTTCCATCGTTTTCTATATGATACTGCAACATTATTTTGCTAAAATTTCAAAATCATGGCATTATTATTTCTAAGTGGTGCATTAAATTTGAAACGTAGTGTAGTATAATTCAGAGTGATCCTATTCACGACATTGTCACGAGTACCTTGATAGAAATAATTTTCAAAGTACCGTACTGTGAAAATTTCGTTTAACCCTCAAATTAAACAAGAGCAACTTACCACCTTTGGTTGATTGAAGAGAAAAAAGCTGGCTAAACGATAATTTTCCATAAACGCGTTAAAAGTGTTTCAAACTGACAAATTCTATAACATTGCATGTTATAGCCGTAGGTATCATGTGTTGCCTACAAGCGAGTAGATTAAGGTGAATGATGGCTCATAATTTATAATCTCAGACCGGTACTTATTATTCAGCCACCCTATCCCTTAGAATTTTGTTATAAGACCTTTCTAAACCTAGATAAAATTTCTTTTGAAATTTCTTAGAGCGACATTTTAGTGCGCCTATGAGGTCAGCCCAAATTTTTTCCAAAGTTTATGTACTCGTTGAGTCCTCAAAACGCTTTGGATTCTTTACATACCTTACCTAGAGTTATTTATAGCTTTAAGGCTTTTTAATATTAACACCTACCGGATTTGTGGAGTGATACCATTTTTGGGCTCCGCGGACTCTGATATTTCTATTTTTTGTGGCTGAGTGTTGGGACCTTTCTGGAATGCTTTTGTGCATTCAAAAGCCTTTATGAAAAAGTTATAGTAAAATTAAAAAAAAACCTTTTTAGAAGTTTTGTAAACCTTTACATCCTTGCTGAAGCATTTATAGATGTTTATTATCACAATACAATCGTAAGAAAACGATACAGAATGTACTGTTTGATGGAGTACTCATGCATTAAATGTTCAATGCACAATATGATGTTGCCTAAGTAGGCTCCGCATTTTGAATAACAAAAACCACAATTTTTTTAAGTATATGTACTTTTACAATCATAAATTGTAATTAGGGGTACAGGCCTATCTAAAATCAATTTTATGTTGCCTATCCGGGCAACATATCATTTATCATCTCTTTCGAAACTGTATTTATCGTATCCATAATACACACAGTAAAAAGCAATCATTTTTATGTTTACACAACTAAGATTAATCTTATGCTGCCTATTTATTCAGCAAGCCTCTTGCCTTCATTTTTTAATAAAAGCCTATCAGTAATAAAACCACAATTATGTTGAATTGTAAGTAACCACTAGATACAAAAGAGATAAATACATTTCTAAACCATAAACTCTTTGAGACAACAAGATTAATTCCTGAACCATAATCAAAATAATGATTACTGTTTGTAGGCTAACATTAGATTCATAGTTTTTTATTATGAAAATGTTATAGTAAAATTCAAGACACTTACAGAAGCTTTCTAGTAAAGTATTATAAACCTATACTATGCTTGTTATAGGAACGAAATCGCTACACAATGTATTACTTGATATAATACTCAATTAAATATTCAATTCGTAAATAATATAATGTTGCCTAAAGTAGGCCCCATCTTTTAAATAACCGAAACCCCAATTCTTATTTTTATGTACTTTTATAAGAATTGTAATTTTGGGTACAGACCTAAATAAAATTAACTTTATGTTGCCTATTCCATGTATTATCGCTTTCGAAACTTTGTTGGACGTGTACATCATACACACAATAGAGAACAATCATTTTTAGGTTTACACAGCTAAAATTAATCTTAAAATAGCTTATCAAGAATAAATTATGTTGAATTGCATGTAACCACTACAAACGAAAGAGATCAATACATTTCTAAACCATAACCAAAGTAATGATTACTGTTTGTAGGCTAAAATAAGATTCGTAGTTTTTTATTTGGGGATTCTGCCTACATTAGTTTAGTCTAAAAACCTATTCAAATTTTATCTATTGTAAGCCTATTGAGGAATACATACACATTTCTTGCTTACATTTACAAGTTTTATTTACAGTTGCATTATAGGCAGTTTTATATAAAAAGTAATAAAGCAGCACAGACTCAGATATCTGGTTGTAGTATTCATATATATTCGACGTCATGACTAATTCTTATTTACACGTTGACCTACAATGAAGCTTCTTTTAGCCTAAAAATAGTTTAACTTCATCTCCAGCTTTAAAATGTTAAGTAGGATTATTGTATAACCTTTAGGAAATTATAAAATCTCGTAATTGCTAGAGGCAACGCGTATCTCATATGTTGGTTTAAAACACTAAACTTTTAAATCAGTAGACGCAATTGAAATTAATTTTAACCTACTTTAGCGTTGTATTAAATAATTACCCCATTGCTTCTCTCAGTACTCAAGACAGGTTTAAGCCTATTAAGGTAATAGTGTTAAAGTTAAATTTAAATCGAGTTTAAAAACACTGTTTAAACTACTGTAGGTATGGGTTATAGGTCTAATGAGGCAACACATGCTTTTGCTTTAGTAAGAAATATTGTATTATTACACATTTTCTCTGCACACATTATTAAAAATTCGCTTTGAGTTTGCGAGCCTGTTAAAACTACAAATTTAATTAAAGATGATTATTGAACCTGGTAATTTAGCGTCGGGAACGCACGATTCAATTGTGCGCTTAACATAATAAAACGTTTTAATTAGTATACGCAATTGTTATCTTGGTTATCACTGTTAATCTTTTAATAGGTATGCCCGATTTGTCTCATTAATTACAGATTACAGTTTTTTAAAGAGAGTTTTTATATAAGCCTAATTTAGCTTTTTTTATACCCAAGACATGTCACAAGTGTAGCCTATTAAAGCCCTAGAGTTAGGGGTTAATATGAATACATAAAAATCTACCAATCAACACAGTTTTTTAGTGTAACAAGGTACTGCAGCGTCTACTGTAAGTCTACATGATTGCCTATTGAGGCAACACAGATGTTACTTTTAATAATAGATATTACGCACATTTTTGTGGTTGCGTAAATAATGTTTGTTTAAAGATTTCCTTATAAAACAGTTTTTTTTATTCTAAATACAAAATGATTTTATATGTAGCCCTAAATGTTCAGTAGTTACATTGTTGTTTAAATTTACATAATTTAAAAGAGAAATGTGAGTTTACACTTAGTTTTGAAGCTTATTAAAACTATAAATGTATTAAAGGTGATTATAAATTTGGTGTTTATAAGCCACATACATCTCACGTTTCGATTTACAATATTAAAATATTTAAAGTAATATATGGAATTGGTTATCTATGCCAGTTCAAGATGAAGGGTTCCTTAGCCTATTTTATCTGTTTTCAGCACAATACATGTTATAAGGCTACTAAGTGTTATGCTTTAATTTAAATAAATAAGAATTTGTCATGCGAGAAACAATGTTTAATATAGTAGAGCACTAACGCGTCTACTGTAGGCATCGGTTGTTAGCCTATTGAAGACACTTTAGTTTTATCAATAAATGTTTGATTATGAGGTGTGAATTCACATGTTTTTGCTTACATATCACAATCACGTACAGAGCAGTTTCGTATAAAATGATTTATATTATTAAGTTAGTCCATGCCTAAATTGTATGCCTACTAGATAGATAAAACCTGTTCTTGCATATAAATGTCATAAGACATAACTTGTCCAGAAATAGCATTAGATCATATAGTTTCTTGCATTGTGACTCTTAAACACACCGAGTCGCCTTTAATGTAGTAATTTCTCTAGGAAGTTGTAGGCGATATAATTTTGTTTTAATCTAATACAAACATGTGCCAACTAACTACTAAAACTTGTATAAGGGGGAACAAATGTATATCTGTGTAGGCAATTGCCACTACTGTAGTATAGTTGTAAGCCTAAAAGCAAATCGAAACGTATAATACTTTCTTTGACTTTTACATTGTATGCCTACCTAGGCAACAATGCTGTATTTCAGTGTCACGTCTATGAAATAAATAATAAATGAAAATGTTTTACACCTAAATTTATTTTTGCTGTCAGGAAACATTTCTTTACTTAACGTACATGTATCATGCCTATTAAAGCAATACAATCATCATTAAATTCTATAGTTAGAAAATGTGTTTTTGGTGTGTAATACTCATCAATTAAATGAACGTCACAAAAAATATGCTGTTGCCTAAGTCGGCTCGATATGTTGGATAACAGTTGTTCCAAATATGTTATGTTCATTTTGATAGGCTTTACTATAGTAAAGAGTAATATTGCGAGATAGAGATATCGCTAAAATTAAATATCTTTCTTATTTAGGCAATACGCTTGTTTCTTTCCAATAACAATTACATTTCATAACTTTTAATTTATACAATTAATGACCTTATTAAACACATGTATTATATATAGTTACATTAAAAACAAAATTATATGTAACGCACCGATAAATTGAACAATGACAAAATGGAGCAGCATAAAACATGGCTGTGAGTTATAGATTTTCAAGAGATCGTAAGGTTTTTAAGCAACAGAAGCGCAATAATTTTTAGGTACACATAGCTACAGATAACCTTACGTTGCCTATTCATGCAATAAGCGTTTTGAATGCCCTAATTTATTATGTGAATACTGAAAAAATTGTGCTGCCTGTCAAGAATTTTATTGTGTTGAATAATTTGTTTAGAAACAAAGGAAGCCAAAAATTTTCTGAGAATTAAACTCTTTAAGGTAACCTGACTAATGCTTAAACGATAGTCATAATAATAGTTGTCATATTATTTGCTACATATGTTTAAACATGAAAATGTGTTTTACACTGAGCATGGAAATCTACTAAGCTATAAATTTATTTAGGGAAGTGATAAGACCTGGTGATTATACTGAGGCAACTCACATATCAGAAGTGTGTCTATAATATTAAAATTTAAATCGGCAAACCCAATTGGTTATCCATACATGTTAAAGACTAAAGGTCCTTAGAGAAGTTTACATTAGTTATTTTAACCTAGTTTAGCCGTACATTACTGTTGCCTACAAATGTCATGTGTTATAACGTGTTATAAAATAGCATTTAGATCTGCATTATTACTTCCAATCACTTAGAATAGTATGGTTTGCAGTAAGTTTGTTAGGCTTATGTAGGCAACGTAAGGCAGTGTTTTCCCAATTTGTCGCAAACGTTTATCAACTAACTACTACGCTTGTATAACAAAATAGAAATAGGCGTCCAATACTTTCTCCACGATTGTAACATAATTGTATGCCTGAAATCTATTAGGCAGTTATTTACCATTATAATAAAGGCTTCATTTTGTTTATTTGTTAAACTTATTGTTTGAAGGCATTGTAAAGCACATATATTTTTGTTTGCTGTTTATATTTTAAATTGTAAGCTCTTTTAGGCAACAATACTGCGTTTTTACCACTTTAATGAAAAAAATTATATATAAATATGTTTTACGCATAAATAGATGTTTTTTCTAAGCTAAAACATATCGTAATCAGGTAGTACATTGCCTTAAAGCACAATGCTTTATTTTGTATAAATTAATTTATTAATTTAATGAAATACTATAATTACTAAAAATGTAATGTTGCCTAAGCAAGCTCCTTGTGTTACATAACAAAAACAGAAGTTTTTCTAAAATCAACTTATTTTAACCTATAGGACGGCAATTTAGATTAAAAACATAGTTTGCATTGAATACCTTTTGCATGTATTAATAAATCGTAAATTAACGAAAATAGGGAAACAAAGCGTGTGCTGTTGCTTACAAGAAAACAATAATATTTAGGTTTACACAACTAAAGATAAGCTTATGTGGCCCATTAATGCAATAAGGGTTTTTAATATTGCAATACCTTAGTGAAGGTATACACTGAAATATCATGCATGTTACCTACCAAGTATTTCTATTGTGTTGAGTAATTTGTAGGCGTTAGAGAGAAAGAAAGCGAAAACATTTTTAAGTTGTACAACTTGAGGCAAAGTTCAACAGTATGATCGGCTGTCTAAATTATCTAAAATATAAAGAACTGTTAGTTTACACCGGGTTTGGGTGCCTATGAAGATACACCCATTGAAAGGTGATTCCAAAACAAGGTGATCATGGAAAGGCAAAACACATCTCACAAGTGAGTTTAAAATATTAAAATTTTAAATCATTAAACTCAATTTGTCATTCATAGGTAAAGGATTATTGGATTTATTTTAATTGAAAATATTATTAAATTGAATTCGTGCATTGGGGAAGAAAAACGACAGAAAGCCAAGAGAAGAGTGTTTAGAAAAGGGAAGAAGGTAATAAGATCACCTGACATAAGAAATGGAGGAAATAAAGCAATTAATTTGTAAGTTGAGGATGCTTATGGAAGAAAATATGAAGGGAAGAAGGAAAGAAATCAAAGAAATGAAAGAACAAATGGAAGAAAGAGAAAAGGAATGGAACAAGAATTGTTAGAAAGAATAGAAAAATTAAAGAAAGAAAAGCAGACGAAGAGGAGAGACGGAAAAGGAAGAATAATAGCATTATAATAAAGGGGTGGAGAAGCAAGGAACCTCATAAAGAATTAAGAGCGATGATGGAAGAGAAGCTAAATGTAAAAGCCGAAGTTAGGAAAGTGATGGTGATAAAGAGGGAAAGAGAAAATGAGATGGTGTTGGCGGATATGGAGACCTGGGAGGAGAAGCAGAGGATTATGACGGAGAAGAGTAAACTGAGGAACACAGGAATTTACATAGATCACGACCTAACATGGGAAAAAAGGGAAGTTCTAAATAAATACGGAACAGAGCGGCGGATAGAAGAGCGGAGGGAAAAAGTATAGGTAGGATACAGAAAAATGGAGATAAATGGAGTAAGATATGTATGGAACGAGAGAACAAAGGAGCTAAGCAGACAGAGGGGGGAGAGAAAGGACATACAAAGGTCAAAGAACTAAGAGAAGGGGGGAGGAGAAAGGGCAAAGGAGGATGACGAAACCGCTGGGCAACGGAAAAATGAGTAAAGGAAATGGAAAAGAAAACAAAGCAAACAAAGAGAAAGTAGGGAAAGAAGACAGGCAGGGAGGAACGAACTAAAGATAATGTTCTGGAACGTAGCAAGATTAAAGAATAAAGATCAAGATTTCTGGGAGTTTGTTACGGAGCAGGACGTGGTGTGAATGCAAGAGGCATGGATAGAAGAAAAAGATCGGGAGTGGTGGGAAAGGGAAAATCCAAGTGATTTCTCAACAGAGAAGGAAGGGAGGGATAATAGTTGGAATAAAAAAAATGGTTGGAAAAAGAAGAAAAGAAAGTGCGACAAAGGAGAGGGATGGTAGAAAGGAACATACAGTGGGGAAAAGAAAATATAAAAATAGTGACGGTATATAGTAGAAAGATGAAAGAGACAAGGGAAAATTTAGAGGTGTTGGTAGGAGAGAGAGGATGGTATGGTAATAATAGGAGGGATTTCAACGCGAGAATGTGTGAAGAAGGGGAAATACAAGAGAAGAGAGGGACGAGAAAACGACAGACAAAAGATAAAATGTTAAATATGGAGAGTATACGTATATATGAGCAAGGGGAGAATCAATAATTAACTACATCATAACGAATTCAGAGGCGGAGGAAAAGGTGAAAAGATAGGGGAGAGGATTGAATCGGATCATTAGCCATTGGAAACGATAATGGAAGGGAGAGAAAGAGAGAAGACGAGAAAAGTAGAGGAATTCTCGACCAAGAAGGTAAAGACAATATGGGAAAGAAAAGGAGTACAAGAAAGCGTGGTAGAAATGAAAGTGAGATTGGAGGAAGCAGCGGAGAAAGTAAAGTTTAAAAAAAGGAAAGAGGAGAAAACGGATTGGAAGCAATGGTGGTACAAAGAATGCAAGGAGGCCAAGAAGAACACTAAGACAGTGAAAGAAAGGGAATGTAGAAAAAGAGGAATATAAAGAACCAGTACATAAATACAATAAAACATGCGAGAGGAAAAAGGAAGAAAATAAAAAGAAAAATGAAGAACAGATAAGGAATATAAAAAGTGAAGAGGACGTATGGAAATATCTAAAGAAAGCAAAGAGGAGAAGAAAGACGCAAGCAGGAATACAGATAAACGAACGGAGAGATATTTCAAGAAGGTACTGGACGGGGAGGATATACAGGAAGGAGAAGGAGGACAAAACAAGAAGACATATGAAACACATGAAGCAAGGGAATCAATTAAGCAATCAAGCAATACAAAAGGTATAAAATGGTAAAGCGGCAGGAGAAGACGGGATACAAGGTGTAGAGTGGATATATGGAGGAGAAAAGGTAGAAAAAAGGATGACTGAAACAGTAAATAAAATATGGAGAGGGGAAGGATTCCCAGAGAGGTGGAGAGAAGGACACATGTCCTGTGCACAAAAAAGGGGACAAAAAAAACAAGTCACAAATTACAGAGGAATCACTTTACTAAACACGGCGTATAAAATATACGCGACTGTATTGGAAGATGGGTTGAAGGTGGAGCAGAAGAAAAGAAACTGCTACCAGACGGACAGGCAGGATTTAGGAGAGGAAGAAGTACGATAGACAACATATACATTTTAAAACACATGACAAATAAGGAACTAGAAAAGAAAGGGGGGAGTGGTAGCGGTATTTGTGGACCTTCTTGCGGCATTTGACAGGGTGAACAGGCATAACCTGTGGGAATACTTGAGGAAAAAGGAGATGAACGAAAGATTAATAGAAAGGATGGAAGAAATTTATGAAGAAACGAGGAATACGATGACGGTGAATGGGGAATTAAGTGAAGGATTCATAACAAGGAAGGGACTGAGGCAAGGATGCCCACTAAGTCCAAGCCTGATCGCGATATACACAGGGGATCTACAGGAGACATTAAAGGAGCAACAAGAAAGAGGAGTGGTGGTAGGGAACAGGAAAGTGTGGTCGCTGGCATACGCAGATGACATAGTATTAATAGCGAAGAAGAGGTTAACAGATGTTAAAAACTATGGACAGATATTTAAAAAGAAAAGGTTTGGAAGTAAATGGGAGCAAAACCAAGGTAATGGTATTGAGAAAAGGGGGAGGAAAAAAGAAAAAGGAGGAGTAAAAATGGAGGGAAGACGGGATACAGCAGGTAAAGGAATTCACCTGCTTGGTATACACGATGAGACAAGACAGTAAAGATGAAGAGAATATAAAAGAACGAGTGAGAAAAGGGAATAAATTAATAGGTGTGGGAGAAAGACTGTTCGGAATGGACTTAAGTGTGGGATGGAAGGAGTATAAAGAGAGGAGGTGCAAGCAGACAAAATAAAGTTGGAGGCGGGAAATAAAGCAATGAAGTACGAGGAGGAAATAAGTAGATCAGAGTGTAAGATATTACAAGAATGCTGGAAGGAAATAAAAGAAGGAAGAATAAAACACGGACAAGAAACCAGGAAAGAATATTACGAAAGAAATGGGTACGCGAAAGAAGAAGTGGAGATGTTAAGAAGGGAAGGTGTGAGCGTGAGAGAGGACAATTAGAAGGGACAGGGGTGTCCAAAGGCAGGAAGGATGGATGAAGGTAAAGGAAGGTAAATACAATACAAACTATAGGAAGATCAAGGGAGAAGGGATACCAGAAAACTTGAAAGGAGAAGGTAGGAAGGAAAGAAAGAAAATGATAGCGAGATTTATGTGTGGAAATGAAGAAAGAGGGAACACATATTGGAGAAGTGATGAGGACAGAGTATGTAGGCTATGCATATGATGAAAGAATGCAAGGAGGTGAAGGAAGAGGAGATGATGGTAGAGGAGATACTGAGGGAAAAAGGAAGGGGAGGAGACTGGATGGGATAAATATGGAAAAGAAAAAGACGGTTAAGGGGCGAGGAAGACAGTGTAGGTGGAGTGAGGAACAAAGAATAGAATTGTAGTAAATGTCCTTTGCAATATTGTAAATAAGTAAATAAAGCTATTAAGTAATAAACATTGTTCATTTATGTGTTTGCCAAATCTATTTAAACATGAGAAAATGTAGTTTCCGTTGAGTATGGAAGTCTATTAAGCCTATTTCTTCAGTTTTTGCTTTTATAGCGCGACGTTTCGGAAGCGGACTCTGCTTCCGCGATCAAGCTTAGTCCTGAGAAGGATTGTTTTCGCACTTGTCTCGAATACATATGATACAATTTTTATCCACCAAGCACTTTGCTATTCTCAGATTCGAACTTTGGTACCTTTTTTAACATTTACTTACAAGTTTGACACCCACTGAGCCACTGAGTAATCCAATATATAAACTTTAGAACTCGGCGATTATTGATCTTTCTGTGTCGCCCTTGCGGACGTTCTTATGTTCCTGAGTTCTCACTTTGAGCAGTGTATAGATCTCTCCTATGCATGCTTTGTCGCATTCGTATGCTAGGTTGTATACTAAATTTTTAGAATTCTGGTCTTCATTGTGTGGTTTGGTTTTGATTAGTATTCCCCTGAGTGTTCTGGTCGATTTGAAGGCAGTTCGTATTTTGTATTTGCTATGTATCCTTAGTATTTTGTCTCAGGTACCTTGTATATATGGTATTATCGCTGTATATTTAGGTTCTTCTTTTTGGTTACCCTTTTCCTGTTTAGTTTAGGTGTTAGATCGGGCTAGCCATTTTCTTTAAGCATTTTAGCGATATTTTCTTTTTCTTTGTTCAGGTCCTCTTATTTTGAGCATATTGTTTTCACTCTATCGTACAATGATCTTTTCACGCCTACCTTCACGCTTTCGTGGTGATTGGAGTTGTAGTGTATATACCTGCTCGTGTGGGTAGGTTTCCTTTATATACTTGTCGTCAAAGTGTTGTCGTTACTGTGTATAAGTAAATCCAGGAATGGCAGTTTTTGTTCCGACTCCAATCCCTTTATGAATTTTATAGGGGGTGCGCGGCTATTTAGATGATATAGGAATTCATCTAGCTTATGCTTGCCATGTTGCCAAAGTACGTAGGTATCGTCCACATATCTAAGCCACATCATTGGTTTATCCGTGAACCCGGATATCGCTTATATATTTCTCACTGTGAGTGATTGTGGAGAACCCATTGCCATCCCAAACTCTTGTTGGTAGAATTTGTCTTCTACTTGGAAATATGTAGTTCTAATCCATATTGTCAGAAGTTCCATTATTGTGTTTACCGAGAGTTGCGTGCGCCCGTCTGACGTTTCATCCTTTTCCAGCCTGTTCCTTATGATAGTTAGTGTCTTAACTGTGGGCACGTTTGTGAATAGGCTCACGATGTCGATGCTTACCAGTATTTCTTCGTGGTTTGGTTGGAAGTTGCAGATGGTTTCCACGAAGTGCTGCGTACCCTTGACCATACACTCGGTTTTCCCCGATAAGGGAGTGATAAGCCCAGCAGATAGTGTGCTAATGGGTAAATTTCTCGAGCTCACAAGTGTTCCTTGCTTATGGATCTTGGGTAGGCACTACAGATGCGGAGGTTTGCTGTGGTGCGCTTTGCCAACGTCTGGTATATTCGTCTTTCGATTGATGGTGTGGGGTCTTTTGGTATTGGTTTGTACCCGTCCCCGTTCAGTAGTTGCTGGATCTTACTGTCGTAAGTCTCCATATCCATTACTATAGTTGCGTTTCTTTTGACTACCGGGAGAATTTTGATCGATGGATCATTCCTAATTCAAAATTTTCCCGGCAGAAAAAGGCATTGCAACTGTGGTAAGATGCTTGTACGATATAGCGAAAACAAAATGCTCAAAGCAAGACGTGAACAAAGAAAAGAAAATTTATATATATATATATATATATATATATATATATATATATATATATATATATAATGCACCTCAGAAAAATACGAAGGATATGCAGAAAATTCAAAATACGGACTGCAGTCAAATCGACCAGATAGCTCAGGGGAATACTAACCAAAATCAAACCACATAATGAAGACCAGAATTCCAACAATTGTGTATACAACCTACCATGCAAATGCGGCAGAACATACACAGGAGAGAGCAGTAGACCACTCAAAGTTAGACCTCAGGAACATAAGAACAACGTCCGCAAGGGTGAAACTGAAAGACGAAGAATTGCCGAACATGTCTGGAACGAAGACCACCGCATCCAATGGGATAACATACAGATAGTGGCAAATGACGACAATACAACTAAAAGAAGCCACATACATCGCAATAGCAGAAAATCCAATAGGCCAAGCTAGTGTAGAAGTGAAACTCATATGCGCTTAGGCGCAATACACCTGCGCAATAGTTAACGGCGCAACATGCGTAATAAACTACTGCGCAACCACGAAAAAGCTTAATATATATCAGTTCTAAAAAATGTATATTGGATTACTCCGTGGCTCAGTGGTAAAGGTGTCAGAATTGTAAGTGAAAGGTACCAAAGTTCGAATCTGAGAGTAGTCAAGTGGGAAAAAAATTGTTGTTGCGTATATGTCTTGAGGTATAACTAGTTATATAATAACATTTAGACCTTCATTATAATTTCCGATCACCTTGGATAGTATTGAACGCAGTAGGTTGGTTAGGATTATGTAGGCAACATACAGGACTGTTTTTCAAATTTGTCGCAAACATGTATCAACTAATACGCCTGTATATAGTTCCCACTATTGTAATACAAGTATACGCCTAAAACCCATTCGGCATTTATTTACCATTATAATAAAGACTTTATTTTGTTGATTTGTTAAACCTATTGTTCAAGGGTGTTGTAAAGTACACATAATTTTTTTATTGCTGTATTTTAATTTGTAAGCCTATTTAGGCAACAATATTGCGTTTTTAATCACTTCACGAGAGGTGTTATATGTAAATATGTTTTACACATAAATCAATGTTTGCTCTAAGCTAAAACTGTTATTAGGAAAAACGGTGACTGTGATAGCACCGGAAAATTGGTTTAAGTGTTATTGGAAGACAATATACCATAAACTCCTACATATTTACTCTAAAATCAAAGGAAAGATTAGAGATGCTTTATAAGATAATACAAAACTTTGAACTTACTTTAACAATACAATCATTGACAATGTTTTATTTGATGTAATTTATTTTCAGTAATTAAATACTAAAATCGCTAAAATATAATGTTGCCTAAATAGGCTCCTTATATTATATAAGAAAAACAGCAGTTTTTTTACCTAAAATGTGTTTATTGATTATTATTGTTATAATAATTGCATTTCATAGCAGCTTGATTTAACCTGTAGGACGTCAATTTAGATCACAAGTGTATTAAACATCACATACTCTTAATACCTTTTACATGTACTAATAAATCGTAAAATAACGATAATAAGGAGACAAAGCATACGCTGTTGGTTACAAGAAAACAATAATTTTTCGGTTTACATAACTAAACGTAACCTTATGTTGCCTATTCATGCAATAGGCTTTCTTAATACCCTCATTATTGATTGAAGGTGTGCAGTGAGACATCAAATATATTATCTTTTAAGAAGTCATTTTATTGGGTTGAGTAATTTATAAGTATTAGAAAGAAAGGAAGCCAAAACATTTTTAAGCTGTAAAGCATGAGGCAAAGTTCAACAATATGTCCAGGTTGCCTAACTTTTCTAAAATATACAAAATGGTTAGTTTACACTGGATTTGGACGCCCATGAAAAAATAAACTTATTTAAAGGTGATTAAAAAAGAAGGTGGTCATGTAGAGGCAACATATATCTCTTGAAATATTAAAATTTTAAAAGTTTCGACGCAATTTGTTATTCATACAGCTTTTAAAAAGAGTTATTTTCGCATTTTAACGATTAATAAAATTTTTTTGTTTACCCAAGGTAAGTCATAAGCCTATTTAAGCTGTAGAATTAAAGTTTAAATTTACAGAAATTTATCAGACAATGTTTACACTATTGGGCATTGTTGCATCTACTGTAAATTGATTAAGGCAACACATTAGCTTTGGCGATAAATATCCAATCATAAGGCATACATGTTCATTTTTTGCAATGCCATAGAACCTGTTGAAAGCATATGAAGGAAATATACAATTTAGATTTAGCAATAAATATTTTATTATGAGGCATATGTACTATTTTTTCTGTTACATACATAATTTTTGTATAAACATTGATTTGCAAAGCAGTCCTTTGCTGCCTAAAAAGAATGCAACTTTATTTGCATTAAAGCTATGTCATACTTCGTTTAGATAGTTTTTTGAATATTTATAATTCTTTTTTATGCGAGACTGTCTCAAATTGTATGCCTACTGAGGCAACATTGTAACATGCTATATTGACCCAGTAACTATAATAAAAGCAAAGCTTGTCCAAATATAATATTGTTTGAATCAGTAATTTCTAAACACTTCAAGTAGCTAATTACATAATTACTTTTGAACTTATTCGTTCATAACAAAAACTTATAATAACTTCAACTAGCGTTTAATATGGTTGAGTAGGCTTTTGTAGGCAATATCGGGTATTGGTTTGCAAATTTGTAACTAGCTACTAAAGCTTGTGTAATAGAGAATCAAGACAGTCTCACTACTGTAGTATGTTTGTATTCCTAAAAATATTACATACTTAGACAAAACCGCTGCGTTTTATTATCTAAGAAAATGTTTGTTCACGTTAGATAAATGTACCTAATATACGCAAAAACTTTCATTAGCAAACAAGTTACTTCAAGGGTGACCGCGTATCTCATTTTTAAACGCGTAGAAAGTTGTTTGAGTATTTCTAATTGCAATAAAATACATTATTTACAACTACTACATAGTTGCTGTAAAAACAAAATAGGTGTACTTAATTAGGCAATAAGCGCTCGCAATTTTATGTTACAAATAAATTGTTTTAATTAAGAATATAATTATCACCAAATTTTGTAGTAACAACATTTACATTTCATATTACACTTATCAATTAAACACTAAAATCAGAAATATATATTTTGCCTAAGTAGGCTCTATAGGTATAATGTCTTCTTACGTACCTTTTTATTGCCTTTACAAGAGCAAACAGTAATTTAGGGAGTATTGTTGTAAGGCATATATGATACTTTACTATTACTGTTTAAATTACAATTTGTATGCCTACTTAGGCAATACTACATATAATAAACTTATTAGCTTATTTTTCAAGCATTACACAGAAAATGAATGATTTCTCTTCGACAAACTAGTTTTTGGTCTTTCACATATCTCTGCTATCGATCATCCCTTAAAGTTATCAAAACTATGAAAATTACCCTTCATTAATTCGCTTTTGCACTTTATGCAATTATTATATGAGTGAGTTTGAGATTGTTAGATAATGGCTTTGTAATCCGTGATATTAACGCAAGCAGAATATTTAATTTAACCATTGGTTGTCAAACCCAAAAGCGAGTTTAGAATAAATTTATATATTAAAAAAATTTATTAACAAATTTTAGATATTACTGTCTTTTAGTAAATTGCAGAATATTTGGAGGCCGGTCACGTATCCACTTTATTCTAGTAAAATGCAGTTTAATTTGTAGCACAACTTTAGCTTTCACCATAAACACTTCGAAACTTGACTGTTATATGCTATCTAAAGCTAAAGGTCAATCGTAATTTCCTTTTCCGAAACCGAAACGGTGCTGTTGAAATATACAACACGTTTCTACTTAATTAAGTGGTTTATCGTTAGGATTGTAGCGTTGTATATTTATAATTTTCGACTTCAGTTTTAATGAAGAAATGTCTCTCGGGAGTTTCCTTGTCACGATAAAATTTGTGGCTCTATGCGTTTCGAATACACAAGCAAAAATAAAACTATTCAAAAAATTTCGATCGAGAAAATTATGACGTCGTATTTAAATCATTTAACAGTGCTTATAGGGTAAAGATTCTGTTTCTTTCTAACAAACAACCATATAACTTTAATAGACTTATAACACATGTTGGGTAGCCGGAAAAAGAGAGCATACTTTAATCTTTACCTTGTAGGGATAACAAACCACGTTTACTGACTCAAAATTTAATATCTAAGCATGTATATGGAACGAGTTTTGCTTCTACATAGTGACCTTTTCTAGTCACCTTAAAATTAGTTTATATTTGTAATAGGCTCTAAACTAAATTTAAACTAACATGTTTTATGTTTGAGCTAATTTAGGCAATAATACGTATAACAACTGAACATACTCGGTTGAAGTTGAACCGTAGAAACCATAGAATGTTTTTATTTCCGTTGTTTCTTGCGGTTAAAGTTTTTTTAACACAATAGCATTACAGTTTAATCCCTAATAGGCAACGTATTTGATATTTTCGTACAACCTTTGTTAAAAAATGAGAACATTCAAAATGCTTGCTGCATGAATAGGTTACTCTAATTGGGTGAACTTAAAAATTACAGCCTTGTTGTTGTAACGGCTTGAAAGACTTCTTGAAAATTTACAAATCAAAACTTTTATAGGCAACGACATGTTCTATGTTCCTTTATTTTCGTTATTTTACGATTTATTTTTGAAATATATTTTTGACGCATATGTTAAGTAAAGCTATTAAAACATTCTTTAATTAAAACAGACTATTTGCCTGAAACCGTAGCATTATGTTAATTCTAGTTATGTCTGTACCCAAAAATTACGGTTTTCTCTTGTAAGAGCTATAAAAAACTATATAAAAGCCACATTTTAACCAATTGCTAATTTTGTTAATCTTTCAGGTACCACTGAATTTTGTGATGATTTTATTACTGGAGTAGGCATCCATCATAGACCTATAATGGCTTGCAATTGCACCTGTTACAAAAAAGTTCCTAAGCTTCTCCCTACTGTATGCAATGTCTTGTCTTACAAGTTATAAGACTGAAATCTTTTATGGGGTTGCGCTACCACAAAATCCAACCAACTCCTGATTCCTAATGAAACTTTTACCGTGTAAATGATACACATATACAGTAACGTTGCCTAAATAGGCACACAGTTTAAAATATAAACATTCATAAAAAAGTTTATATGCACCTTAACAGCAAATATTTTAAACAATAACCTTTTAACGGGATCAGGCTTTTGTTGTACGGATAAACAGAAATTTAGAATTGCAGGCATACTGTCACATTACATTAGTGGCAGCTATCTTGATAGACATCTATTTTTATTCTGTATAACATTTGGTAGTTAGTTGATTCATGTTTGACACAAATTATGAAAACAATGCTTTAAATTGCGTACAAAAACTTATAATTAGTTAAGTTGATCGGCCTATTTCCTCAGTTTTTGCTTTTTGAACGCGACGTTTCAGAAGCGGACTCTGCTTCCGTCATCAGGCTTAGTCCTAAGAAGGACTGTTTTCGCACTTGAGCCGAATTCATATGTTATGATTTTTTTCCCAAGCACTTCACTACTCAGATTCGAACTTTACCGCTGAGCCACTGAGTAATCCAATATATATTTCTTAGAATTTATATATATATATATATATATATATATATATATATATATATATATATATATATTAAACTTTTCGTGGTTGCACAGAAGTTTATTGCGCATGTTGCGCCGTAACTTCTTGCGCAGGTGTATAGCGCTTAAGCCCTTCGCGCATTATTGGAGTCCATATGGGTTTCATTTCCACACTAGCTTGGCTTATTGGATTTTCTGCTAGTGAGATGTATGTGGCTTCCTTGAGCTTTCGACGAGTTGTGTTCTCGTTTTTTGCCACTATCTGTATGTTATCCCATTGGATGAGGTGGTCTTCGTTTCAGACATTTTCGTCGATTCTAGATTTTTCTGTTTCGCCCTTGCGGACGTTCTTCTTATGTTCCTGTGTTGTCACTTTGAGTGGTCTACTGCTCCCTCCTATGTACGCTCTGCCGCATTCGCATGGTAGGTTGTATACACAATTCTTGGAATTCTGATCTTCATTGTGTGGTTTGGTTTTGGTTAGTACTCCCCTGAGCGTTCCGGTCGATTTGAAAGCAGTGCGTATCTTGTATTTGCTGCCTATCCTTCGTATTTTGTCTGAGGTACCTTGTAAATATGGCATTATCGCTGTATATTTAGGTTCTTCTTTTTCGAAAAACTTATAAGTTACAATAGAGATTTAAATTATGCTTTAATACTATCTCTTGGCAAGCTATACATAAGGGAATTCCTGGATAACTATTCAAAGTATGTTTAAAGAAAACAACGTAGTTCCTTTTCTATAAGGCAACAAATACGCCAAATGACTGTTACGCATATGAGAATAATAACATGTTTCCTGGCATAGGCACAATTTGTTGTGGCTCCCTTTTACAAACGGTCTAATAAATAGTTGATACATATGTTTGTTACAAACTAAAAAAACGGTTTACATTGCCTACAAAAGTCTAACCAACGGATCACATTGTAACACTTAGGAGTAACATGCTCTAATAAGGTTGGTAAGGACTTTCGAAAGTCCTGATTAAAGGTCTACAGTAGCTTTAGGTACGCAGAAAGTAAAATTTGCCCAAAAAGGCTCTAGAAACTTAATAAAAAATCAGAAGGGCTTCAAATACCTACAAATTTGAAGCTAAAACACTTTATGTAGGCTCTATATGAGAGGGTAAGTAATCACTAACCCGCCATAACTGCTTTCAACAACTATATCAATCAATTATGAAGGGGATAGTCAACCTACTGCTCGAAACGTAAGCATATTAAATTGATAAACACGAAAAATCTATACAAAAGCTTCTAAAAGCCTTATCTACCTCAACGCTGATTGGGACGGCACTGACGTTGTTATGGATCCCGCCTATAGCTACGATTCTGACGATTGAGATAATGACGCACTGAAATAACAACAAAGGCTAAGAGAGAGATCCGTGAACCTTTGCAACGAATTCATATTTGAAGAGGACAACGATGCCGGAGTCCGAGCAAAACTTCTCACTAATAAGATATAGGAACTTGACAACAGCATACCAGCACGACAATAACATTTGTAGGGTCCATGGTAACGATGACCACAACAGTCAGGAAGTTCAGGATAATAATACCGACGACGAGGACAACATCCGGGACATCCTGTTAGATGCAATAGATTAATACAAAAATGTAGTTAAAAGCAGTTGCATACGTTATGCTGGGAAGTCAACTTAAGATACATGTACGTTACATCATAGACGGAACAAAAATGAACTCAGGTTTACCTTGCGCATAAAACAAAATTCTTCTGGCTAAATACCCATCATACACGTTAAAAACATTAACACGGGTACTCGTAATTATATACATTAAGGAGAAAATATCGATATATCTACCATAATTTAATTACTGAAAGAAAATCGATACCTAAATGTACAGAAAGTAATTTAAGTGTATTTACAAATAACAAGAGAAATTCCAAAACTTGAATTAAGGTAGAAATAGCCAAAAATTGGCACTTTACACCTTAATCTAAATTACATGCTCGTGATTACGGAAGAGTCTCTTGAACTGAGCTCACACGAGATTTCTGACCTTATGCATTGATTAGAATAATATTATAAGCCTAGTTATACTAAGTAGGTACAATCAGCTGCGACAAAGGTGTATGAGTGATCGGAGAGGCATAGTAAGTATAAGTACTGGCATCTATAATTTCTATTTACCTTTTTCAAATAAGACTACTTTTTCAAAGCAGTCCGGTCACTGACCAAATTGACTGACCTGACCTGACAGACAGACAGACAGATATAGGTATACCACACTGTGTATATGCCCAAATACACATTCAACTCAGCAACGGTGGATGTGCCAGTATTCCATCATACACCAATTGCAACCGCCTGCAGCGCATCTACGATGATCAACACACTGCACTTACGCTTAAATACTTGTACCACGTCCACGCAAGTGTAATAAAATAGAAGTGGAAGGGACTTTTTGCACTTGAATTAAAATGTTTTATTCCAAAGCAAAAAAAAAATAAATAAATTCATTTACATTTACTTTCTTCCAAGTGTCAATGGGTTTAGTGTGAGACGTATTACTTGGTTAAAATCTCGAAGTAAAGTGCACGTTCTAGATCTTAATTTTTGTACGACCTTGACACGTTTCAATCGTGCCAATGTGGCAACCATAGGACTGTAAAATATTGGAATTGTGGAACCTTGCAAATGTGGGACTTTGGAAATGTGGTACCTTGAGAATGAGAGACGCAGAACTCTGCAAACTTACCTACTAACAGAACCTTAAACATCTTTAGAACTTGCGTATAAAATGTCTACAAAGTCTCCAATAAAGTCTAAAGGACTAGGAATTGGTAGATAAAGGGCTCCAAGATGCTGTAAAAAGCTATAAATAAACTATATGGAGCCTTCAACGAAGTAGTGTAACAAGACGGCTTCATAAAACTAAGAAACACCTTATAAAAACCAAAGGTCGGAAAATTGCAAAACATGATTATCTTAATGGCTACAGAGAGAGCCTCAGATGGTTTAGAAGAGTTTTAGAAAAGTTTCAGGAAAACTGAAGGGAATCAGAGGTAAGATTCTCTAATAAAGCTTTATAAAAAAGGACCAAAAGCATTTAAAATGGTTTAATCAGTTAAGAGTAGTTTGAAAGAATAATTTAGAGGTGTCTTAGTAATCTCTAGGCTAAGCAAATACCTGGGCAGACTTGGACAGGATGGTTCATAAAAGTTTTTAGAAAACTTGGCAGTTCAAAGACTTTAGGTAGGTTTACATAGTTCCTAGAAAGACCCAAAGATTATATAAAAAAGCACTCAGAAGTTATGGAAAACTAGCGAAAGTTTCTAAAACACTTCAGAGATGATACAGAGCTTTAAAACGTTGTGTGCATGTGTGTTCAGATGTGTGTGATGTGTGTGTGTGCACTTGTGCGTGCGAGAGTACGTGTGTGTACGCCTGAATGTGCGTGTGAGTAGGTCTCGGTGTAGTTGCGTTCATCTGGGTATGTGTATATGTAAGAATGAACGTATGTGCGTGCGTGCGTGTGTGTGGGTGTGTGTGTGTGCGTTTATATATATATATATATATATATATATATCGTTGAATTACAATTAAGTTTTAAAGTGAAAATTGGGTATAGGGTCTGGATAGGACTAGAAATTTAAAATTCCATTATTAAGTCAATGTTTCGAGATATTGTTTTTCTTCATCAGGACTAATCTAAAATTTGATGATGGTCAGATACATAAATATAATTTAAGGTTGAACTTACAATTTTAAATGTAGAAGGTACCAAAGAAAATGTGGTTGCATATGTAAAACTGCGGATTTTGTAATTATTATATGTGAGAACAGAATCATGAGTGGATATGCTAAAATAAATAATTAATATAGCTAATAATAATTAAGAATATTAAGTGTAGAGGACTTACAATTCTTATAAAACCGGACAAAAGTGGAAGACGACGTAAATGCGTTCTTTTAAAATTTAAAAGTAACAGATGTGTTGAGATAAGGAAAATTTTTCTAATTGGATAAGGATAGAAGTACCAACTTAACATGAGAATATGAGGCGGGAAATTTGAAAGTATTTTTACAACAAGGTGTGACAAATAAAATTGTGAAATTAAAACTCTAAATTTAACAAATAATTACATATGCTCAGATTGCTAATGTCTACTCTATTATTTATTGAATGTTTGTCCTTATTAATATGGCACATTTCGAGAAACAGACGGCTTGTAAGGTTTCTTTCTCTCGCTAGTATTTTCGGATTGTCGAAGTCAAAAGCGTGGTTATTCTCCACAGAATGAGCAACTAATTGACACCCCAATCTTTTGCACTTTATATCAGATTTGTAACCAGAAATTATTTTCATAAATTGAGAGGTTTGTCCTATGTACGTACCAGAGCATTTTGTGCATTGTAATGCGTATACAATATTTGAAAGTAACAAGAAGTGTGTTTTATCCTTGAGAGGAGAGAACAGAAAACTAACACTAATAAGTGATTTATCTGCAATTATTACAGGCAAGAATTTCAAAATATATTTAATTTGTGGTGTGACATGCTCTAAGTATGTAAGGCCAGTATAAGTTTTTACATCTAAATTTTGGGTGGTTTGTGGAGGGTTAATAGCTGTTGTCGGTGGAGTATTGTTGTGATTTCGCATAGCAGAACTTTCTTGTGAAAATAAAATTTTATTAACTGAGGGTTTTGGGATAAGGGTTTTCGATGAAGGGTCTTGACAACTTACGTAGATTCTTATTGACGAAGGAGGCATCAGAGATGGTGGGAACTCTATGTTTCATAGCCTTTAGTAAATTAATTTTATATTTAAGAGGATGGTAGTTCCTATAATTTAAGCGACCAGAATGCTTACTCTTTTGGTACCAATCGAATCTAATGATGTTCGAACCATCCCTAACAAGTAGAGTATCTAGAAAGGGTACCGCTCCTCTATGGCTTACATATATATATATATATATATATATATATATATATATATATATATATATATATATATATATGTGTGTGTGTGTGTGTGTGTCTGTGTGTATGCAGGTGCGTGTGAGCGCTCACCTGTGCGTCCGCGTGTGTGTGTACGTGTGCGTCTGTCCGTACACGTATAAGCGCGTTTGCGTATGTATGCGAGTGTGTGCGTTTGTATGTTTACTTGTATGTACGTGCGCGCAATAAGTAAGCTGTTATGTTTGTAGTGAAGTCCCATTTGCCACTTTCAGGTGCTCTTCAACTGATGGACTCTGCTTCGTGTAACGTTAATTAAACACGGAACAGAGTCAAGCAGTTGGACCACCTAAAGTTCGCAAATAAGACTTTGCCCAAACGTTTTCTTACTGACTTTAGGTTGAGATTGGTTTACCCGTGAAATGTAATATCCAGAGCAACTGTGAGGAATGCAGTGACCTTATTATTATTGGGTAGCACATTTTGGTATATACTAACGGTTCCAGCGGCTACTGAAATCACAAACGTCACAAAAACTGAAAATTCGTAAGACTAAACTAGCACGCTAACGCCGTAATTACCCTATTCTATTTGTAGTGAAGGCTACATGTTTGAAAACGGCAACCAGAGCCATGAGTCTTCGCGGCTGATGGTTTACCTGAAAAGGGCAAACACTTTCTATGTCGGCACTCTCTACAGGTCTGTCGGAGTTTCTGCCGCTTCAGGTGTCACTACCTTCTTTCATAAAACATGTAGGGCCTTCACATGGAGACATTCGAGGGTGCCTAGGCGGGTAAGTAGGCGTGATACCAATTGCAGCCCCAGCCGCTTTAGATACGTCCGTTTTTCAAACACCATCTATCGTCGCTTTGGCGTAACTGACGCCGTCCGGGTTGGAGAAGGGACCTCTGCTGGCGACGTTCTCTTTGGTCTCCGTGGGGCTTCTATCATCTTCCATCGCATAGATGGAGAGGACTTCGGGCATCCTTTGCAGCTCGTGAGGTGGTCTCCGCTACAGTTAACACACTTTGCCAGGTTGTTGAAGGGTTTCGTGCGTTGACTGAAATCACAAACATGACAAAAACTGAAAATTCGTAAAAGTGCACTACCACGCTAACCTAGTAATTACGCTATTCTCTTCAGAGTGAAGGCTACATGTCTAAAAACGTCGACATAATAGTGATTCTTGGTATAAGCAGAACTTGAATAGAAATAAAATAATACGATAGTACCCTACCAAAACCATCAATCTTCGCGGCTGATCGTTTACTTGAAAAGGGAAAACACTTTCTGACCATGTGTGGTCACTCTCTATAGGCCAGTCGTAGTTTTTGCCGCTTCAGGTGCCGCTGCCTCCTTTCGGAATAGATGTAGGGCCTTCTGCATATAGACACATTTCAGGGAGTCGAACCCTAAAGTGGGTTAATTAGGAGTGATAACAATTGCAGCCCGAGACGCTTTAGGTACGTCCGTTTTTCTAAAATCATCTACTGTCGCTTTGGCCGAACTGACACATGTCCTGGTGCGCATTTGCTGACGACGTCTTATATAATCTCTGTGAGGCTTCTATAATATTTCTTACCATCAGTCGAGCGGGCTTAGGGCATCCTTTGCAGCTCGCGAGGTGGTCTCCGCCACATTTAGCACACTTTGCCAGGTTGTTGCAGGGTTTCGTGCATCGAGTGTTGAGGTGGTCGCCGGTGCACTTAATACAGCGTGCTGCGGCTCTACAACAACGCTGTGCATGGCGAAAATCCTGCCACCGGAGTCATTGTCCGATCCCAATTCTTTCTCCAAGTTCGCTACGGCCACATAAAGGCGGCGACGTGCTCACGGATCTTCTACACTTTTTTTCGGATGGTAGTTGATTAGTACTAGAGGTATTGGGCGTCTTCGTTGTTTTATCCCAGAACAACAAAGCTATGAGTTTACACCGCATTTATAACCACTTGGATCAATCGCTCGCTCGGTGTCTAATAGGTATGGTACTGTCTCGGCCTTTAGTTAAAGGAGCTGGGTCCGGACAGCCTTGGCTAGGGAGAAGACAAAAACAAAAAAAAAGGAATTTTTTGAAATTATTAGGATATTGTCTTTCCACGTTAGCGTTTCCGATTGAAAACTTTAATGTTTACGCCATTACATTAATTTTACCTGAGTTATTGGTCGTAGTATATGTTTTCAAAAGTTTTGTGAGTATGAGGGCAGGAATTACAGGAATGCACGTTGCGTATTATTACTAAATGGATCAATTTTTTAGTTAGGAGCGCAACCACTACACATTGGCGAATACGCTAACACTAACCGTCTCATTTCCTAGTTTATAAATATTTAAATATCGTCTATTATTGTTGGTTAATTGGTTCCCTAAATGTAATTTATTGTGTCCGAGGAACATTATTTTGATAAATACAGTACAATGAGACTAATTTACAAATAATTAGACAGTACATTTTCTCTAATGATTGATATAAAATAGGTAACAATCAAATCATTGATATTTTCTAAATCAATATGTGTAATAAAAATAAAGTTACTAAAAAAAATATCTAAATTACAATAAGGCAATGGTGTGTGTATCGAGCTATATACCAATTTGTGTAAGTGATACAAAATAATATTTGTGACGGTTAATATTAAACTAATATTTTATACTCAGCTTCATGTATTTCCGAAATATGACACTGTAATTTCATGTGTTTTGTACAATTGTTCCAAACGTAAATATGAATTACGTGCGTCAAATTTCGTTTAATTACATGAATAACGCCTTCTGCTCTAAATATATTTTATTTATAAGTATTTAGATTTTTGTATAATTGTTATAAAAGGGTCGGGGACCAACAAAGGATAGCGATCGGATATGAATGACCACGTTAGCGCGTGTCTGTTTGCCACTTTTGCGGGAAAAGTAAATTTGTTGAAGGAATATTTTATGCTTCAGAGCATACCGTGCGTTTGGCACGTTACCGATAAATGGTAGTTCGTCAACCAATTGCAGTAGTGTACTAAACGTTCAACGATTTTAGACAGGGCGGCTTAATCATTGCTACACTTTTGTCAAGTTTGGGAAAATACTAAATTGTTTGGGCGCCACTCACTGTAAACCTACGGAGTGAATGTAAACTAAAGTCTTTTATGCTGAGGTAACAAAATTGTTTCTCAACAACATCGCACAAACATCTGATATCTATAATTTAAATAAACTTGTTTCAAAAGCACTTATCAGCTTTGTATTCACTTGAAAACGTTTCCAATTATTCTGAAAATTTATCAATAAGTCTAAAATAAAATCTGCTTATAAAAGGGAAATTTCAATAAAATGAACTAATTTTATAATTAATATTTGGATTACCATAAAATATTTTTATAACTGTTTAAGGCGTTAAAATTAATTTTATCTGCAAATTTAAATTTTAACTTAATGAATAATGGTTTCTGTTTTATTCAAAATCGCAAAAAAAATAAAAATGTTCAGACGAGTATAGATTGGAACTAGTTGAATTATTCTAATATAAGAATTTTTCGTGAACATTAGAAGAAATTTTTCTTTTTGATTTTACAATTTAAGCTATTCTTTTTCTTTTACTTGGTAGTGAATTTTTAAATACATTGATAATTAGTTTATACATTGTCAGCTGGTGGCTTGACGATTTTGAACGGATTTTTCCTCTCCAAGGAATATTTGATACAGTGATGTAGAGTTCCTCAAATTTCAAACGGTAAGGAAGTAATTATGCCAATGGTATT